>SKCR01033451.1:0-100375 GCA_019454045.1 Zanthoxylum bungeanum | reverse complement strand
TCTTTTCTTCCAGTGCACCTTCTCTTCGAAGGTCTGGTCGTCTGTGCTGGCTATGTGTGGGATAGATTGGACTCGCCGGGATTGGCGTCATTCTGTTGAGTGGTTATGTCAGTTCACTGATGCCTCTCTATGTCACCTTCTGGTGCGTCTGTCCTTTACCGCCGCGACAGTCTACCATATTTGGAGGGAGAGGAATCCTCGCACTCATGATATGCCTTTTCGGCCTGTTTCTACTCTCATTATGATATTGTCTTTGATGTTCGAACCGTGCTAGCCTTTTACGTAAGGTGAAACCATCTTATGACAATAAATGGCTTCACTTTTCTTGGCACTTGCCCGTTTGACATCTTCTGATTGTTTTTCTGTCTTTTGCTTGTAGCCTTTCGGCTTTTCTTCTAGGAGGGCTTGTCCTCTCTAGTTGCCTGGGGTATGCCCCTTTGCTCTTTGTATAGTTTTTTTGGTTATAATACTTACTTATCCAAAAAAAAATATCCTGATGGTACTAGGGTACCTATTTTTGGTTTTTAGGGTTGAGTGGAATGGGTTCCTGTGAAATGTACTACTTGTGATGTTTTTGGCCATTCAGTGAATTCCTGCCCTAAAAGGCTCCTAGTAAGGAGGTTAGCAAACCCTCTCAGTCCTGGATTCCCAAGCCATCTATTCCTTCAATGGATAAAGTTGTTACAGCTGACACTACTGAGGTAAAGGAGGGTGCCTGGATTCCGGTCTCTAAGAAGAAGAAAGGCAGTGAGTGACTGTGACCACTCCTGTTAGCTCAAGCGGTGATGTGATTCAGGATGGTCCCTCTAACATGGTTCTTTGTTTGGGTGAGTGCTCTTCCAATAGGTTGGAATCGGCTCTGGTAACTCCTCATATGTCTGTGTTTCGTCTGAGGCAGTTATTACGGAGGTAGAGGGTAAGGAGGAAGGTGAATGGTCCCGTGTTTTTTCACTTCTTGTCGAGGATCTTCCTAAGTCTGTTTTAGCTGAGTCTCCGCCTTCTGGAACTTATGATTCGCCCACACCCAATGATAACAGTTTGGCTAATATGGTCATTGATTCTCAGGAGATCATGAAATTGGTTTATGGTAACAAATCTAGAAAGGGTTCTGGTTCAAGAGGATTCAGAAACAGCAGTCCCCAAGAGGGGGTCGACGGCACTGATTTGTTTGGGTTTGGCTCTACTCTTCTCTGTTTTAATGATTTTTGGTTGTTGGAACATTCGGGGTCTCAATGACCCAATTAAACAAGCTGAAGTTAGGAGGTTTCTTCTTCGTGGTGAGAAGCTTCTTTGTATGGTTTAGTTGAAACCAAGGTAAAAGAGGTTAATTTTCTGAAAGTATCTTATGCGATTAATCCTTCATGGAAGTTTTTTTTCCACTCTGATATTCTTCCGTTTGGCCGTATTTGGGTGTGTTGGAACCCTAGTGACATTGATGTTAGCATTATTCATTCTTCATCTCAGTTATTCATTGTAGTGTGTCTCATATTTCTGGTTTGTGGACTTGTGTAGTTTCGGTGGTTTATGGTGAGTGTGACTACGAGAAGCGTCGGGAGCTTTGGGACGACTTAGTTTCTAGTGGTAGTGTTTTTGATGACTCTCAGTGGCTTGTTTGGGAGACTTCAATGCTATTCGCTCTCCGATTGAGCATTGTGGTGGATCTGTGGCATGGCCGGCTTGGAAAGATGATTTGGGTTGCTGTTTGGGTCAGACTGGTTTGGATGATCTTCAGTTCTCTGGTTGTCAGTTTACTTGGTTCAATAAGCAGATTCAGTCCCTATTTGGAGTAAGTTGGACCGTGTTCTCGCTAATTCATCTTGGGAGTGTCTTTTTCAGGGTTCTACTGCCCCCGCTTTCTTCCCCCTCAGATTTCAGATCATTCTCATATGGTGGTTAAACTTGCAGAGCTCCCAAAGAGGAAAATTCCCTTCAAATTCTTTGATTTTTGGGCGGATCATCCTGATTTTCTCTCAGTTGTGGCTAGGGCTTGGGACATTGATGTTCTCGGTACTCCGATGTTCCATTTATGTTGTAAGCTGAAGAGTGTTAAGATGGCCTTGAAGAAGTTTAATGTCGAGCATTTCTCTCAGATTCCGAGTAAGGTTTTGGAGATTAGGAGGGAGTTGGATAGTGTGCAGTGTGCTTTACAGGAGTACCCCCCCGCTCTGTTAGCTGAAGAAGCTAGTCTTTCGTTATGGTATGGTGACATGTGTCGGGTTGATGAAGGCTTCAAAAGACAAAAATCTCGGGGATCAGAATACTAAATTCTTCTTTACTGCTATGAAGAGTTTTCACAGCAGTAGTAAGATTACTTCTATCACTAAAGAGGATGGGACTCGTGTGGAGGATGATGTTTTGGTTAGAGATGAGATTGTATCTTTTTTTTGAGACCCTTTTGGGCCCCCAGCATAGTCAGCAGGATATTGATAGGGTTGCCCTTAGATCTGCAATTACTAGGCATGTGACAGCTGAGCAGAGTGAGTCTCTTACCCGGGAGGTTTCTGATGAGGAGATTAAGGCTGTCTTGTTCGCGTTGAAGGACAATAAAGCTCCAGGCCCAGATGGATTTAATTCGGGTTTCTTTAAGAAGTCTTGGAGTGTTGTGGGGGATGATGTCCTTTGGGTTTTTCACTCTTTCTTTTCCTCTGGGCGTCTCTTGAGGCAAGTTAATGCTACTTCTATTGCTCTGATTCCTAAGATTCCCAACCCTTCCCAGGTTAAGGATTATCGGCCTATTTCTTGTTGCAACACTATTTACAAGTGTATTGCTAGCCTTATTGCGAATAGGATCAAGGTTATCCTTCCTTCAGTGATTAGTCATAATCAATATGCTTTTGTTGCAGGTAGGTATATCAGCGACAATATTCCTTTGTGTCAGGAATTGGTTCGGAATAATCATCGGACTGGTGGTTCCCCGAGATGTGCTCTTAAGATTGACTTGATGAAAGCTTATGACACTGTTCGTTGGGACTTTTTGGTTGAGGTACTGCGGACTGTTGGTTTTCCAAAGAGGATGGTGGGTTGGATTCAGGAGTGTATGGCTTCTACTAGGTTTTCTGTGTCTATTAATGGGGAGTTGCACAGTTTTTTCTCTAGGGGTCGCGGGTTGCGATAAGGTGATCCTATGTCTCCTTATCTCTTTGTCTTGGCTATGGAAGTTCTGTCAGGCTTACTTAATAAAATGGCTCTTAATCAGGACTTCAGATTCCATGGGCGGTGTTCTAAGAACCGTCTCACTCATCTTTGCTTTGCGGATGACCTTATGATTTTTTGTAAAGCGGATGCCTCCTCGGTTTCCTTGATTAAGGATTGTCTTAGGCAGTTCAGTGGTTTATCAGGCTTAATCCTGAATCTAGCTAAAAGTCATTTCTTCTCCTCTGGTATCTCTCATACCCTTCAAGACTAGCTGCGTCTTGTTCTGGGCTTTCAAGTAGGGATTCTTCCAGTGCGATATCTGGGAGTCCCTTTGATTTCTACTAAACTTCGGGCCTCAGATTGTGCTTCTCTTGTGGATCGTATTGTTATGCGTGCTAAAAGTTGGAGTAGTAAGTTTCTCTCTTATGCGGGGCGGCTTCAGCTCATTAAATCTGTTTTATTCTCCATTCAAGTTTATTGGTCTTCTTTATTTATTCTTCCTAAGTCTGTTATTAGGAAGCTGGAGACGATTCTCCGTTCTTTCCTTTGGAAGGGTAGTGAGCTCACCTCTTCTGGGGCGAGAGTGGCTTGGAGTAGAGTTTGTTTACCTTCCAAGGAAGGGGGTTGGGGATTAAGAGATTGGAATCTTGGAATAGAGCGGCTATTGTTAAGCACATTTGGTTCATTTGTTCTGGCCAGGTTTCTTCTTGGTCGAATTGGGTTCGGTCGAATTGGGTTCAGTCTTATTTGTTAATGGGGAGAAGTTTTTGGGAGGTTCATTGCCCTACAGATTGCTCTGGGAGTTGGCGTAAGATTTTGGAGCTTCGTTCTTGGTCCCGGCGGCGGATGAGAGTTAGGATTGGGAATGGTGAGAAGACTTTATTGTGGTTTGATTTTTGGCATCCTATGGGTCCGATTGTGGATTCGTTGGGTGAGAGAGTGATTTATGACTCTAGCTTGGATAAGATGGCTATAGTTGCTTCCATTATTTCTGATTCTTCTTGGCGCTGGCCCCCATCTAGGTCTGCCACCATTGTTGATCTGGCTCGGGCCCTTCTTCCGAATCATTCTAGCTTGAGGGAGGATGAGCTGGTTTGGGTGGATGATAGTAGAGGGAGATTTTCTGTGGATAGTGTCTGGAATGCTATGCGGTCTAGGGGAACATTGGTGCATTGGTTTCGAGTTGTTTGGTTCCGGAAGGCCATTCCCCGCCATTCCTTTTTTGCTTTGGATGTCTATTCAGGGAGGCCTTTGTACTCATGATAGTTTGATGAGGTTTGGTATATCTGCTTTGACAAGAAACCCACTTGGATTCGAAATCCAAGCAAACCCCAAGCAACGGACAGAACCCCAAGAACCGCGAATATGATTTTGTAGAAACAAAACCCTTCCAAGGCCACAAAGAAGACCCACAAAGAACTTGCCCTTGAGAACCTTTAAGATGAATCCTTGTAGTGTTTTGCTAGCAATGGAGACGCCGCTAAGTTTGCCAAAACTTAGATAAATCGATTCACAGCAAACATACCGTTCAGACATGGCTTACATCTTTCGAAGAAGATTGTCCACATACAAAAGATGAGAAGATTAGAATGTCTAATCAGCATTATGCTTCGTGTTTGGGCAGCATCATGTATGCCATGTTATGTACTAGGCTTGATATCAGTTTCGCAGTCAGTGTGACTAGTAGATATCAGTCAAATCCTGGAAATGACCATTGTATGACCAATAAACATATCCTCAAGTATCTTAAAGGTACTAAGGATAAGTTTATTATATATTGAGGAAACGAACTGCAAGTTAATGAGTATACGGATTCCGATTTCTAATCAGATCCTGATGATAGAAAGTCTACATCAGGATTCATGTTTACCCTTAACGGGGGTGCAGTTTGTTGAAAGAGTTCCAAACAGGAGTCGACAGCTGATTCCACCACAGAGCAGAATATATTGCAGCTTCTCAAGCTGCAAATGAAGCTGTGTGGGTTAGGAATTTTATCATAGAATTTGGAGTGGTCCCAAGTATCGAGAATTCAATTCCGTTATACTGTTATAATACTGGAGCCATTGCGCAAGCAAAAGAACCAAAGGTACATCAGAAGTCGAAGCATGTGGAATGAAGGTACCACATCATTCGAGATCGTGTAGCGAGGGGATATTGTCGTGTGCAAGGTACCGAGTGAAGATAATGTAGCAGACCCACTTACCAAGGCCATTCTTCCGAAGTTATTTGATAAACATATGAAGTCGATGGGTATTAGATACAATCGATATTATCACTAGAGCAAGTGGGAGATTTTGTTAGTGTTGGTGTTCAGAGCGCCAATTTTATTATGTATTTCCCTGTAAATACTAATGTAATATTTTATTATGAAAAAATAAACAGTTTCTATTATATAACATCCTATTTTACTAAGCCAATCAAATTTTGCTTCTTTTGTAAGTCTGTCTTAAACCTTTTCAACTTAGAAATTGTTTCTAACATGCCTAGCTTCAATATATGTTGCTAGGATGTTGTCTCTACTCTTTTGATTTGTAATTAAATGGTTGGAAATTATTCGAAAGGTGTTTGCATGTTTACAGAGTCGTTAGTCAAATGTCTAGTGTCTCCATAAAAACTAAGTCCAAAATAACGATTTTATCAACATAAAATAATATCCTAACCGAACAGCTCTCATTAGGATCCCATAAACATGCTTTAATTTGTTTTCATCAAAACGACATAACCTCAAAGCTACTGATACCAGAGTAAGGTTTTGGGGTTAGCGCATAAGCATCCATGTGACTGGAATTTAAAATTTTCTTCCAAAACCACTGTAAGGTCAAAATTCTAGTGTCTCCATAAAAAAACTAAGTCCAAAATAACGATTTTATCAACATAAAATAATATCCTAACCGAACAGCTATCATTAGGATCCCATAAACATGCTTTAATTTGTTTTCATCAAAACGACATAACCTCAAAGCTACTGATACCAGAGTAAGGTTTTGGGGTTAGCTCATAAGCATCCATGTGACTGGAATTTAAAATTTTCTTCCAAAACCACTGTAAGGATCGTGGTTATGTCGTTGTTGATGTAAACAATATACTATTAAATTAATCTCTATTAATTTTAACATGCATGTAATAAATTTTATTTATCAATATAAATAATATTTACTAATAATAAAACATATCGTGATGTGCTTATTATTTTCCTTGAGCCTTTTTAATATATTCCTCCTTGATTTTCCTTTTCCCCTCGTAGTAATGCACCAAGCGTTGCACCTCTAGTTGGCACAGTAGCACTCCTCTACGAACAAATCGTTCACACTTTTGTGACAAAGAATAACTCTTTTTCTTTTCTAGAATGTTGAAGTCTTTAGGAATAAATTGGAACTATTCCAATAGAAAGATGAATTCGACACTTACTATAAGCACTACTACCTTTCGCAAGCTTTTAATTTCCATGAATATTTTAGCGTGAATTTCAACTGCATGTATTTATATATGCTTCAAATCGCAAGCTTCAGTTTGCATATATACAAATATATTTCAACGGCAAGCCTTTCACACATTTTTGGATCTATCTTAATTATATCCCAATATAATAAGGATAATTCAAGATCTCTCCAAATCAAATTTGGTCTCTTAAAGATTCTTTCCAAAATAAATTAGGATACTTAATCAAATTAGAAATCCTAATTAAATAAAGACTTCCATATTTAATCTTAATTAGGACTCTAATTAATTTGGGTACTAGCCCACTAAATTAAAGCTTAATAGATTAAATGTTATTTTGGCATAATAATTAATTAACTATTAATTAATTAATTTAACTTACTTAGTTTTAATTAACAATTAATTAAAAATTACATTTAATTAATTTAATATAAATATCAAATATTTATTTAAACAATTAAATCTAATTTTATATTTCGAATTTATTAATCAAAATAATATTTTAGAAATATCTCGAATATCCTAATCCAATTAGGAAATGCCAAAATAATCATTTATTAACTTTTAATAAATATCCTCGAATTTGTAATATAGACTTGATGAGTGGTAAATGTATCACTATTTCCCACTCATTTGAACTAATATTGTATAGTGTCTTGAGTTTTGTGAATATTTTGATGTGTTTTGTGAATAGTTTGTAGATAAAGTTTATATTTCATTTTGATTTAATTAATTGAAATTAAAAATGATAAAATATCATGATATTTTTTCTCACAAGTTTCGGCCAAGTGGGAATGTTTAACAAAAGTGTTTTGTTTTCATTTCATTTACGTAACTAACAAGTTTCCAAAAATAAAATTATTAAGAAAGTTGAGAGAAAGTTGAGAACACAAAGAAAGAAAAGCTTGGAAATTTTGCTTCTTTTGTAAGTCTGTCTTAAACCTTTTCAACTTAGAAATTGTTTCTAACATGCTTAGCTTCAATATATGTTGCTAGGATGTTGTCTCTACTCTTTTGATTTGTAATTAAATGGTTGGAAATTATTTGAAAGGTGTTTGCATGTTTAATGAATAAAGTGAGCTTGAAATTAGTTCTTAAGCTCTCTTTTAGCCATTTGATGGTGATGTTGCCATTTTAGAGTTGCCTAGCCACTCATTGATGATCTAGAATTTTTCTTGAGTTGTTTCATGGTGGTGAGACTTGTTTGGTGTGGTAAGGATTCGATTAAAATATTGAATTTGTTTAATTTTGTGAAATTTGATCTTATGGGTAATTTGTAAAATTATTGTTCACAACCCTTTTCAATTTGGAGCTTTTCATATATGTGATGTAATTTGATGTATATATGATGTATGTTAAATTTGGATTGATTTGATTTGATCTTGACATGTTTTGAACAAAAAAAGACCAAATTAAAATCTTGGAAAATCTGGGGAGCTGTTCGGCAATTTGAACAAATTTTGGATTTTTTGTTGCAAATTATATTTTGATGTGTTGGACATGTATAAATCATTTTGGGATTGATTTGGAATCACTTAAATATGTATTTGACAATTTGAGGATCAAAATGATCAAAATGGAAACTTGTGGGGTCAATTCGGTAATTATAATTAATTTGATTTCTTGGGTTAAATTTTTTTTTTTGGATAAGGTAAGTATATTAACCAAAAGAAAACTATACAAGAGCAAATGGGCATACCCCAGGCAACTAGAGAGGACATGCCCTCCTAGAAGAAAAGCCAAAAGGCTACAAGCAAAATAAGATCAAAATAAGATGTCATCGGGCAAGTGCCAGAAGAGGTGAAGCCATTTATTGTCATAAGATGGATTCACCTTCCGTAATAAGCTAGCACAATTCCGAACATCAAAAACAATATCGCGAAGAAGAACAGAAATAAGCCGAAGAGGCCCATCATGGGTACGGGCATTCCTCTCCAAATATGGTAGACTGACGCAGCAAAAGACAGCCGAATAAGAAGGTGGCACAAAGAGGTGTCGGAAAACTGACACATCCACTCAACAGTCTGAGGCCAATCACGGTAACTCCAATCTAATCCACACATAGCCAGCACAGCCGACCATACCCTCGATGAGAGATGTAGCACTAGAAGAAAAGATGATCAATATCCTCACTTGAACAACCACAGAGAATACAACGCGAGCAAGCAGAGATACCAAACCTCATCAAACTATCCTGGGTACAAAGGCCTCCCTGAATAGACATCTAAAGCAAAAAGGAATGGCGGGGGATGGCCTTCCGGAACCAAACAACTCGAGACCAACACATCAACGGACCCACTGCCCACATGGAATTCCAAGCACTATCCACTGAAAATCTCCCTCTACTATCGTCCTCCCAAACCAGCACATATTCCCTCATACTAGAAGGATTCAGAATATGGGACCGAGCCAAATCAACAAGGGCAGCAGATCTAGTTGGGGGCCACCGCCAAGAGGAATCATAGATAATGGAAGCAATTGTAGCCATCATATCCAAGCCAGAGTCATAAATCACTCTCTCATAAAAGATGACTTAGGAAGATCCTCGATAAAAGCATCTTTTATGGAAAAATCCCTATTAAAAAATAAGATTTTTATTTAATATGTATTTGATGCATTTTACTTGTCCGTCTTATCAATATCGCTTTCGATAAATTTCTGCGCTATATCCGAGAACGTGCCAAAGCTGTGAGGATATGGCCGGTAGAAATTTATTTGTACGGATATTTTTTGATATTAGGTGATTTCAAGCGAAAGCAGAATCCTGAACGTGCCAAAGCTGTCAAGGTTACGCAAGTATCTTGAATTTATCATTGAAAAGTTTAAACTTGGTTACGCCTCCTTGTGAACATGCCAAAGTTGTCACAACGAGAAACGACCAGTGACCGAAAAAACTCATGAGTCAATGGTGAAGTGATCGACAAGAGTTGTCTACTAATAAATCTACGTAGGCGAGAACGTGTTCAAAGTGCGAGCTGAAAGATATTCATGGGGTCCACATTTCACTATTATGTTATGATTGATTTATCGCATATTTTGTATTCTGTTTGGGGATCACAGTTTTGCATGAAACAGGGGAGGTGCATTTACAGATTAAAAATCCATGATGACGCGGAACTCACTTGGAGGATTAGGCCAAGCAAACCCCTCGCAGCGGACAGAACCCCAAGAACCGCGAATTTGATTTTGTAGGAACAAAACCCTTCCAAGGCCACAAAGAAGACCCACAAAGAACTTGTCTTTGAGAACCCTTAAGATGATTCCTTGAAGTGTTCTGCTAGCACGGAGACGCCACTAAGGTTGCCACGCCTTAGATAAGTCGATTGCATGAAATAAGGGGAATCCCTCCCTTAAGCAATTTTTGGACAAAGCCAAGCTCTCAATGGAGATGAATTTCGAAATTTGGTGATTAGCTTCTCATTAAGATGAAATGAGTTTAAATAGTACAATGAAATAAACCCTAATGGGTGCAAAATGACCAAAACACCCTAAGTTGCTAACTAATGGCTATTAAATGGCCATGCCCTTAATAGACATTTAATAACAAACACAAAGTCAAAAGAAACAAAGACTTAATCAATAACAAACAAAGACTTAATAAATAACTTTGCCAAAAAAGTCTAAAGTAAAAACACAAAATCATAAAAGTCAACAAATGTGGAAAACTTTTCCAAATTTGTCTAAAGTTGTTTCCTTGCACCAAAAGTCCTCCAAATTCGTGGATTCCATGTATAAAGGCATAATGATGTGTCATAAAGTCCAATAAGTCTTGTCTTGGCCGAATATTTAGTGTCGGGCTTGAATCGGCTTGATCCGTTAAAAATATACTCGGCTTCAAGATTGCTGGTGCGTTACTCTGGTATGACTTGGGTCAAGTGAAATAGCTTCGGACCCACTCCATTGAAGCCCTCATGTGACGCCAATATGCCCCGGAGTTGTCTGTCACACTCGACCATGGCATTCTGCGCTAGCCCCGCCATTGCGTCTCTGATCTTCTTAGCTCTTTGGCGTGTGATTGGGCCTGTTGGCAATTGCAAAGGATCTAATGTTCCTTGAGTTGTTGGATTCATGTCATTCCCTCCCTCTTGAAAAGGATTCGACCTCGAATCTGTACCTGCATCAAAAGAGTTAAGTCAGAAACATTAAATGTCGCAGACACATTATGCTCACCTTGTAAATCCAGCTTGTATGCATTGTCATTAATCCGTTCCAAGACTTGAAATGGACCATCCCCTCTCGGTTGTAGCTTGGATTTACGCTGTTCAGGAAATCTTTCCTTTCGCATGTGTACCCAAACCCAATCTCCAGGTTGAAATACCACACGTTTTCTTCCCTTATTGGCATGAGAAGCATATTGTTCATTCTTTCGTTGTATGTGCTCTCTTGCTTTCTCATGTATGTGTTTCACCAAATCAGCTTTCTTTTTTCCATCTAACCCTGCATGCTCATCAACAGGCAATGGTAACAAATCTAATGGAGTTAGTGGTTGAAAACCATAAACAATTTCAAATGGTGAATAAGATGTGGAAGAATGAATGCTACGATTATATGCAAATTCAACAAAAGGCAAACAATCCTCCCAAGTTTTCAAGTTCTTAGAGACAATAGTACGCAATAACTGAGTCAAAGTCCTATTAACCACTTCAGTCTGTCCATCAGTTTGGGGATGACAAGTAGTAGAATACAAAAGTTTTGTTCCTAACTTACCCCATAAAACTTTCCAAAAGTGACTAAGGAATTTAACATCACGATCTGAAACTATACTCCGTGGAATTCCATGGAGTCGTACCACTTCTCTAAAGAATAAGTCAGCAATGTTAGTGGCATCATCAGTTTTATGACATGCTATAAAGTGTGCCATCTTACTGAACCTATCAACCACTACAAAGATGGAATCTCTACCATGCCTAGTCCTAGGTAAACCCAATATAAAATCCATTGATACATCTACCCACGGCTCACTAGGTACAGGCAACGGTGTATACAACCCATGAGGCATAACCTTAGATTTAGCCTTTTTACAAATCAAGCATTTATCACACAAACGCTCAATATCTCTCCGCATTTTAGGCCAATAAAAATGTTCACTCAATACCCCTAAGGTCTTAGAAATGCCAAAGTGCCCCATTAAACCTCCCCCATGCGCTTCTCTAACTAACAACTCACGCATACTACAAACAGGAATGCATAATCTATTCTCCCTAAACAGAAACCTGTCATGTTGATAGAATTTATTAAAGGTAGACTTTTCACATGCAGCATAGATGGTACTAAAGTCAGTATCATTTGCATAAAGTTCTTTAATAAATTCAAACCCAAGCATTCTTGCACTCAATGAAGTAAGTAAAGCATACCTTCGCGATAGTGCATCAGCGACAATGTTTTCCTTACCTTGTTTGTAGCGAATTACGTATGGAAATGTCTCAATGAACTCCAACCACTTTGCGTGTCGTTTGTTCAACTTACCTTGGCCCTTCAAGTGCTTCAATGATTCATGATCAGTATGGATCACAAATTCTCGAGGCCACAGATAATGCTGCCAAGTCTCAAGGGCTCTCACTAGCGCATACAACTCCTTGTCATATGTGGGGTACCTCAAAACTGCTCCATTCAGCTTCTCACTAAAGTAAGCTATTGGTCGCTTTTCTTGCATAAGAACAGCTCCAATGCCTATTCCGGATGCATCACACTCAATCTCAAATGTCTTTTCAAAATTGGGTAGCGCCAAAACTGGTGCACTACATAACTTCATTTTAAGATCCTGGAATGCACGCTCCTGCTCTTGTCCCCATTTGAAACCAACAGTTTTCTTCACTACTTCAGTCAGTGGTGCAGCAATACTACTGAAGTCTTTAACAAATCTGCGGTAGAAGCTTGCTAATCCATGGAAGCTTCTAACTTCTGTCACTGTCGTTGGTGTAGGCCAATCCTGAATCGCCTTCACCTTCTCTACATCAACTTCGATGCCATCTGCACTTACAACAAAACCAAGGAAAACAATCCTATCCATACAAAAAGTGCACTTACCAAAGTTAGCATACAGTTTTTCCTGTCTCAACACTTCAAGAACATGCTTCAAATGTGTAACATGCTCATCTAATGTTTTACTGTAAACTAAGATGTCATCAAAATAAACTACAACAAACTTACCTATAAAAGCACGCATAACATGATTCATCAATCTCATAAATGTGCTAGGTGCGTTTGTAAGACCAAATGGCATAACTAACCATTCATACAAGCCATACTTGGTCTTAAATGCAGTTTTCCACTCATCTCCTTCTCTCATGCGAATTTGATGGTATCCACTCTTTAAATCAATCTTACTAAAAACTTTGGAACCATGCAATTCATCCAACATGTCATCTAGTCTAGGAATAGGGTGACGATACTTTACCGTTATATTGTTGATCGCTCGACAATCAACGCACATACGCCACGACCCATCTTTCTTAGGAACTAGAAGAACTGGTACCGCACAGGGACTCATACTTTCTCTAACATACCCTTTCTCCATCAACTCCCTCACTTGCTTCTGAAGTTCCTTCGTCTCCTCCGGATTGCTTCGGTAGGCTGGTCTGTTGGGAATGACTGCGCCAGGTAAGAAATCTATCTGGTGCTCAATACCTCTAATGGGTGGAAGCCCACTAGGAATGTCCTCTGTCAGCACATCACTGAATTCCTGCAAAAGAGATGAAATGGACACAGGAAGCAAAGGGTCAGTGTTAGCAATACAAATACGGTGTTCCTTGTAGACCAACAAAAGCATAAGCTTGCTAGCCTTAAAAGCTTTCCTTGCTTCACCTTCACCCATGTAAAAGCTCTTTTTCACTCGCCCTTTTGTTTCCCCCTTAAGTTCACTCACACTCCCCTTAGAAACACTCACGGCCTTTGCCTTATTTTCCTTACTAGGTTCGGTCACACTCCCCTCACGTGTTTTCCCCAAGGCTGTGTTTGCACTCTCAATCTCTCTATCTCTCTCAAGTTGCAACTTGACTTGATCCTCGTGGACTTGCTTTGGTGTGAGTGGGTACAAGGTAATGGGTTTTCCCTTATATTGAAAGGAATACTTATTCTTGAACCCATCGTGAATAACTTTCCTATCAAACTGCCACGGCCTGCCCAAAAGAATATGTCCTGCATGCATCGGTATCACATCACATAGGACATCATCCGTGTATGGCCCAATTGTAAAGCTCAATAACACCTGCTTTGTCACCTTTATCTCGCCACAATCATTTAACCACTGCAACTTATAAGGCTTGGGATGCTTCAAGCAATCTAATCCCAACCTCTCAACTAAAGCCGTACTTGCGACATTAGCACAACTGCCCCCGTCAATGATCATACTACACCCTTTACCATTCACACGGCATCTGGTATGAAATATGTTCTCCCTCTGTTGATCACTCTCATCCTCAACAATTTGTGCACTCAAAACACGCTTGACAACTAAGGACAAGTTATCCAGCGGGTATGCAGCTCCCTCTTTGTCACTAGTATCCTCAATCTCAGGCTCATCATCATCAACCTCAACCTCACTGTCAGTAGAATGTACTTCACCACTCTTCTTATCAATCACTAAGGTGCGCCTGTTAGGGCACTGTGAAGAATAGTGTCCCATGCCCAAACACTTGAAACACTTGATGTCCTTTGTCTTTGGTGTTGTACCTTCAGGTTTCATTCTAGCCTTGCCTGGTTCTGCAACTTCTTTACCCTTGGCACCAGGTTCAGCCCTTGGCTTGTTAAAGCCTCCATCTCGTCGATCATTAGGAACCCATTTCCCCCATTCCAAGTAGAAGTAGTCTGAGTACCAAATCTGGATGTAGACTTCTTCTTGAGTTGCCTTTCTACCTTGACAGCCATGTGAAGCATATCCTCCAAATCAACATAATGATGCAACTCCACCATGTTGGCAATCTCTTTGTTCAAGCCCCCTAAAAACCGTGCCATAGTAGCCTCTGCATCCTCCACTACATTCGCCCTGATCATGGCAACCTCCATCTCAGTATAATAATCCTCTACACTCTTGGTCCCCTGATACAAATGTTGTAGTTTCTGATACAACTCTCGGTAGTAATGGCTGGGTATAAATCGTTTCCTCATGAGACCTCGAAGTTCTTCCCATGTCTGAATTGGCCTCTCATAATTCCTCATTCGGTTGGTGACAATCTGATCCCACCAAATCATAGCATAATCTGTGAATTCCATGACTGCTAGATTGATCTTCTTTTCATCTGAGTAATGATGACAATTGAAAATCAATTCTATTTTCTTCTCCCACTCTAAATATGCTTCTGGATCATTCTTGCCTCGGAAGTTTGGTATTTTGATCTTGATGCTGCTCAAATCACCATCAACATCACCATGTCTACCGTATCCTCTCCTATCATAATCCCCTCTTCTGTCATCAAATGCACCTCTACCATCAAACCGCCTATCCCTCCTATCATTCCTCCTATCAAACCTCCTATTAGGCCTCCTATCAGGCTCTGGCTGAAATCTCTCCTCCACATCATTAAGATCATCAGAATCATCAAACTCATTTTCAGCTTCTTCTTCATCTGGTGGTGCCCGTCGTGGTGCCACATTCTGAGGTGGTGGTATATGTCGAGGTGGTGGTCTGGGAACACTGCCTGTTCGATTACTCTCTACTTCCCTGGACAACTTATCAAAAGCAGCATTCATGTTTTCCATCATATCCATGAATTTCCTTTCTAAAGCCTCAAGTTTTTCATCCACTGTCAAACTAGTACCTGCCATCTCAAAGCTTCAACAAACAGATTAGAAGTAACAATATGTGAAAATAATTAGATATCCTCAAAACCTCACAATCTCACAAGCTCACGTGTTTACACTCAAATATGTATCACTCCACTCGTGTTTATACTCAATATGTATCACTCCACTCGTGTTTACACTCAATATGATGTGAATATGACTTACCCAAAGTTAACAACAATGTGTAATCTTCAAGCTAGCATAAACAATAAGAACCAATGATGTATATAGGGTAGGTGGAATAATGCGAATAAGAATAGTAATCACGAAGACTCAATCAAAGAAACTTAAGCTAAAGAGCACGGAATAAGAAAAAAATGAGTTAGCGAAATGCGCAAACAAACAGCAAGCACTCAATGTGACACTTAGCCAATCTTGTAATCACTCTCTACTGTTTTGTCTCACTTACTCTTTTTTTTTTTTTTTTTTTTAACTTTTCTCTTTTCACTCCTTTCTTTTGCCTCTCACACTCACAAGTGTATACAAAGCAAATGAAATACAATGCAAATATCAATATTTCAAGAGGTAGCAAGTAAAACTTGCTTGGATATACACGAAATTAGTGCAAATTTGGTGCACTCAACCTCACTTCACTTTTCTTCAACATTAACAACACAAATCAGCAAAGGTACGCTATGTATAACTCACGACAATTATCAACTTCATGCATTTCAATTTGTTTCATCATTCATTCACTCACTTTCATCACCAATGCACTCAAACACTCTTTCTTTTCACTCAAACTCACAAGATTGCACTAAGATCACAAGAATGCAAATAAGCAAGTTCACTCAAATCCCAAGATGAATGATGTCAATTCTGATTTTTGCAAAGCTGATATGAATAATACTTAGGGAAACAACACTAATTGCACGTATTCAACAATAGAAAGACAAGATATGTCAATAAATCTCACATACTCAAATCTGACCTGATTCTTTTTTTTTAACACAAATAACTTAATAACAATGTTGAACACGTCCTAGTAACATACAATTAACAAATAAACACTTGATTTAAGTAAAGAAAATAAAGCTCTAATTTCGACTCAAAGACCGAAACTAGAACATGAAGAAATACTCATGATCAATCAAAAACACTCAAAGGCAGAATGTTATTCATGCTATTTTGATCACAAATAAACAAGAAACAACAAGAAATAACAAGATCCAACAAAAACTAAGAATCAAGATGAACAAGTATCTTGATGACCAACAAACAAAATAAAGACTAAATCAAAAAACACAAAGTAAAGACAGAAAAATCAGACCTTGGAACCCTAAGCTCTGATACCAAATGACGCGGAACTCACTTGGAGGATTAGGCCAAGCAAACCCCTCGCAGCGGACAGAACCCCAAGAACCGCGAATTTGATTTTGTAGGAACAAAACCCTTCCAAGGCCACAAAGAAGACCCACGAAGAACTTGTCTTTGAGAACCCTTAAGATGATTCCTTGAAGTTTTCTGCTAGCACGGAGACGCCACTAAGGTTGCCACGCCTTAGATAAGTCGATTGCATGAAATAAGGGGAATCTCTCCCTTAAGCATTTTTGGACAAAGCCAAGCTCTCAATGGAGATGAATTTCGAAATTTGGTGATTAGCTTCTCATTAAGATGAAATGAGTTTAAATAGTACAATGAAATAAACCCTAATGGGTGCAAAATGACCAAAACACCCTAAGTTGCTAACTAATGGCTATTAAATGGCCATGCCCTTAATAGACATTTAATAACAAACACAAAGTCAAAAGAAACAAAGACTTAATCAATAACAAACAAAGACTTAATAAATAACTTTGCCAAAAAAGTCTAAAGTAAAAACACAAAATCATAAAAGTCAACAATGTGGAAAACTTTTCCAAATTTGTCTAAAGTTGTTTCCTTGCCACCAAAAGTCCTCCAAATTCGTGGATTCCATGTATAAAGGCATAATGATGTGTCATAAAGTCCAATAAGTCTTGTCTTGGCCGAACATTTAGTGTCGGGCTTGAATCGGCTTGATCCGTTAAAAAATATACTCGGCTTCAAGATTGCTGGTGCGTTACTCTGGTATGACTTGGGTCAAGTGAAATAGCTTCGGACCCACTCCATTGAAGCCCTCATGTGACGCCAATATGCCCCGGAGCTGTCTGTCACACTCGACCATGGCATCTGCGCTAGCCCCGCCATTGCGTCTCTGATCGTCTTAGCTCTTTGGCGTGTGATTGGGCCTGTTGGCAATTGCAAAGGATCTAATGTTCCTTGAGTTGTTGGATTCATGTCACATGATCTATTTAATGCTTATGATATAATATGAAACTATTTTTCTACTAACCGGTTATTCGATGTCTATTGATAGATTTGCGATGGCGCACCTTCGACCAATCCTTTTGCTCGTATGCTTGATACGAATGAGCTTAAAGGTGTTGAGAACTTTTCAGATTGGGATATGGATTTGAGGATAGTCCTCGGATCCGAAAAGCTGGGATACATTTTGGAAGGTCCATTACAACTTGTTATATCTCCAGATTCATTACCTGAAAAGATGGAGACTTTCCGTAAATGGAAAGATGATGATTTAAGAGTTAAATCATTCATTCTTAGTTCTCTTTCTTCTGAACTAAAGAGGAAATACTTTAAGATGCATGATGTATATAACATGATGACATAACTTCATGAATCGTTCATGAACTAGGAACAGGTCGTGGTTCATAAAGTTGCAATGGAACTGTTCCATTCTAAACTTGATGAGGGGCAGACTGTGAGCCCGCATATGCTTCATTTTATCGATTTGATCGAGCAATTGAGGCGCAGTGACTTCTCTCTCAATGATACTCTAGGACGGAGTGTCATACTTGGATCGCTCCCGGCATCATATCGCCAGTTCGTCATGTGCTTTAACATGAATAGGATTCACTGCTCTTACCATGAGTTGCATATGATGATTCCCACAACAGAGAAAGATTTAAAGAAGGGAGTTATGACTCGCTTTTCGAAACCCACTTCACTTTTCGCTTCTTCCCAATCCAGGTCGAAAGGGAAGAAGATAAAATGAAAGAAGAAGAAAGGTTTCAATGTTCCTCCGCAGGCTAAGGTAGCGAAGCCCAAGAGAGCTTCTAAAGACAAATGCCATCACTGTCAGAAAGTCAGACACTGGAAATAAACTGTTCGGACTACCTCGCCCAGAAAAGGAGGGAAAGAGCATCGACATCAGGTACTTTTATTTTTCCTATTATTGATATCTCATTGGCTTGTGAAGCTATGACATCTAATTGGATTTTAGATTCTGCTTGTCCTATTCACATTTGTAATATCTTGCAGGTGCTGACGGAAAGTAGACGGCTGAAATCTGGGGAGATGCAGTTCCCTTACCCAGTGGGAGACTTTTGTTAAATGACTACTATTTTTTGCTAGGATGTGTGGCGAATATTATGTCACTTTTTGATTTAGATATTGAAGGTTATAATGTAAATTTTAAGAATCGTTCTTTGTATTTATATGAAAGAAATAATATTCAGATCTTTTGTTGTCCAAATGAGCATGGTCATTACATATTGCGTACCTCACAAGATATCTTTAATATTGGAATTAATAAACGTAAACAATATGATATAAATAATACTGAACTGTGGCACATGAGGTTAGGTCTTATAGGCGTAAAACGCCTAACCCGTTGTTCAGGAATGGTTTGATACATGATCTCACCATTGAACCTTATCCAACTTGTGAATCTTGCATTCGGGGTAAAATGACCAAAGCCCTATTTTCGGTGTTGGACACCGAGCCACTGACTTATTGGAACTCGTACATTCTGATGTATGTGGTCCCATGAGTCAGACTACACACAATGGTTTTTCATACTCCATCACCTTTACCGATGATCTGTCACTGTACGCTTATGTTTATTTGATGAAACATAAATCGGAAACCTTTGAAAAGTTCAAAGAATTCCGAAATGAAGTTGAAAAACACACTGGTCAATATATTAAATGTCTTCGATCTGATCATAGATAAGATCTTAGAACGGTATAATTTTGATAACTGTAAGACAGCAAACATACCGTTCAGACATGGCTTACATCTTTCGAAGAAGATGTGTCCACAAATAAAAGATGAGAAGATTAGAATGTCTAATCTGCCTTATGCTTCGTGTTTGGGCAGCATCATGTATGCCATGTTATGTACTAGGCTTGATATCAGCTTCGCAGTCAGTGTGACTAGTATATATCAGTCAAATCCAGGAAATGACCATTGTATGACTAATAAACATATCCTCAAGTATCTTAAAGGTACTAAGGATAAGTTTATTATATATTGAGGAAACGAACTGCAAGTTAATGAGTATACGGATTCCGATTTCCAATCAGATCCTGATGATAGAAAGTCTACATCAGGATTCGTGTTTACCCTTAACAGAGGTGCAGTTTGTTGAAAGAGTTCCAAACAGGAGTCGACAGCTGATTCCACCACTGAGGCAGAATATATTGCAGCTTCTGAAGCTGCAAATGAAGCTGCGTGGGTTAGGAATTTTATCATAGAATTTGGAGTGGTCCCAAGTATCGAGAATTCGATTCCGTTATACTGTTATAATACTGGAGCCATTGCACAAGCAAAAGAACTAAGGGTACATCAGAAGTAGAAGCATGTGGAATGAATGTACCACATCATTCGAGAGATCGTGTCGTGAGGGGATATTGTCATGTGCAAGGTACCGAGTGAAGATAATGTAGCAGACCCACTTACCAAGGTTATTCCTCCGAAGTTATTTGATAAACATATGAAGTCGATGGGTATTAGATACAATCGATATTGGCACTAGAGCAAGTGGGAGATTTTGTTAGGGTTGGTGCTCAGAGCGCCAATTTTATTATGTATTTCCCTGTAAATACTAATGTAAAATTTTATTATGAATAAAATAAACAGTTTCTATTATATAACATCCTCTTTTATTTGGTAAAGACGTAACAGACCTTAGAATGATTAGTTATGAGTAGTATCATGACGTTTTCATTCTTAGACAGTTCCTGATCAAGGTTTACACTACTTGGTCAGTAAAGTAAACCCGTTGAGACCGGTACATGTCGTATATTGGAATCTTGGATTTCGATGGTTTCTCAATGAACCATGAGTCTTGGAGACTCGTATAGGCGTGTAGGTGTTTATAGCGGATAAACACTGAACGACTCATCGAAGATTCCTAATGGATGGTACACCAACGTCAATAAGAATCTTCTCAGGTTGAGTGAGCATAGTAATTCTTTGACTTGAGATACCACTGTGGATATATGAGTTATCCTCCACACTTAGAGGGCAGTCACATCACCGATCTATTTAGATCAGACCTCCACCTGTTCGTTGGGTGTGAAATCAGCTCAGGATATCTTGTGTGTATTAAGAAAAGATCTGTCAGTTTTGTGTACAAAGCATAGGTATTCATATGAAATTAGCAATCTGTTAAATCCATGGGCCCGTAGTACACTGTAGAAATTAGTTCTAAGTGTTATTAAGGGATTGCTAATAAAAACATCGACGTGATTATATCTATAGAGATTTGATGTTTATATCTATATCTCTGGAATAATCCGGATACCTATGACATAGGGATTATACGTATACAATGACCTCGACCTGTATGGTTCAGAGAGTTTATTCGTGTTCGTCATAATTAACGGGTGGGTGAATTATGGACACGAAATTTGATTTCGTGACGGATATACCTGAATCTAGAGAGTCCCACTTATGAAATATACTCGTAGAGCACTATGGCAACTTTTATGAATAATACTAATTATTTATAAGTCGTTTAACGGTTAAACGAAAAATACATGCGAAGGAACCTAATGGTCATTTTCTTAATTAATGTATATTTGTATTTAATATTTGATTTTATCAAATACACATTAATAAAATATCAAATTGTGATTTTTGGCATATATGATTGATATATGTATTTTGATTATTTAATGTAAATACAATACATATATTTAAGATATTTGTATTTAATTATTTAATTATATAAATGTTATATGATTAAATTAATTAAATTAACAAATATCTTAAGTCGTGATTTGCTTTATTAAAGTAAGCAAATGGCATCATATAATTGGTAACACTTGGTTAAATGCATTAAATAGTTTAATGATGAAATACCAAAAGTTTGTATTGCATTTTGATTTATTTAATTGAAACTAAAAATGATAAAATATCATGATATTTTTTTCTCACAAGTTTCGGCCTAGTGGGAATGTTTAACAAAAGTGTTTTGTTTTCATTTCATTTACATAACAACAAGTTTCCAAAGATAAAATTACAAAGAAAGTTGAGAGAAAGTTGAAGAACACAAAGAAAGAAAAGCTTGGAAATTTTATTTATATTGTAAGTCTTTCTTAAACCTTTTCAACTTAGAAATTGTTTCTAACATGCTTAGCTTCAATATATGTTGCTAGGATGTTGTCTCTACTCTTTTTATTTGTAATTAAATGGTTGGAAATTGTTTGAAAGGTGTTTGCATGTTTAATGAATAAAGTGAGCTTGAAATTAATTCTTTTTTTTTTTTGGATTAGTTTGTAGATAAAGTTTATATTTCATTTTGATTTAATTAATTGAAATGAAAAATGATAAAATATCATGATATTTTTTTCTCACAAGTTTCGGCCAAGTGGGAATGTTTAACAAAAGTGTTTTGTTTTCATTTCATTTACGTAACTAACAAGTTTCCAAAAATAAAATTATTAAGAAAGTTAAGAGAAAGTTGAAGAACACAAAGAAAGAAAAGCTTGGAAATTTTGCTTCTTTTGTAAGTCTGTCTTAAACCTTTTCAACTTAGAAATTGTTTCTAACATGCTTAGCTTCAATATATGTTGCTAGGATGTTGTCTCTACTCTTTTGATTTGTAATTAAATGGATGGAAATTATTTGAAAGGTGTTTGCATGTTTAATGAATAAAGTGAGCTTGAAATTAGTTCTTAAGCTCTCTTTTAGCCATTTGATGGTGATGTTGCCATTTTAGAGTTGCCTAGCCACTCATTGATGATCTAGAATTTTTCTTGAGTTGTTTCATGGTGGTGAGACTTGTTTGGTGTGGTAAGGATTTGATTAAAATATTGAATTTGTTTAATTTTGTGAAATTTGATCTTATGGGTAATTTGTAAAATTATTGTTCACAACCCTTTTCAAATTTGGAGCTTTTCATATATGTGATGTAATTTGATGTATATATGATGTATGTTAAATTTGGGATTGATTTGATTTGATCTTGACATGTTTTGAACAAAAAAAGACCAAATTATAAATCTTGGAAAATCTGGGGAGCTGTTCGGCAATTTGAACAAATTTTGGATTTTTTTGTTGCAAATATTATTTTTGATGTGTTGGACATGTTTAAATCATTTTGGGATTGATTTGGAATCACTTAAATATGTATTTAACAATTTGAGGACCAAAATGATCAAAACGTAAACTTGTGGGGTCAATTCGGTAATTATAAGAAATTTGATTTCTTGGGTTAAAATTTCAGATTTTAAGTATTGGTTAATTAAATAAATAAGTTTATTTAATTGATCCAAGAAAAATTTTTGAAATCGAAAAATTCTGATTTTCTACGTTCCGCTGCGCTAACCCGGTAATTCCCTATAAAATCCCAACACCTTCATGTTCTGTCTTAAATCTGGAATAAATGTATGCAAGGTAATCCTTGACGCTATCGCAACTGATCGTACTTGATACTTATTTGGTTTCACACGCTTGATTTGATCTTAGCATTCTTCCTCGTAATTTCTGATGTGATCCAGAATGAGCTCTGTTTGTTGGGCCAAGTTAACTTGAAGTTGTGGCTGATTGCATGGCTTGGTCAAATTGGTGTATTTGGGCCATTTTGGTGGATTTGGAAGATTCCTTGGGTTCCGGAGTTTGGTCCATGCATGAGACATTATGTGAAGGCTTTATTATGTCTAAAGCAATATTGGAATGGGTCTAGGACGTGCATGGGCTGCCTTGATTGATTTTGGGCTTTATTTCCGAATGGTGCATTAGTAGTGGCGGAGGATTTACGCAGTCTTCGTATTTTGGACGTAACTTTCTCGTCCGATGTCTGATTTTGGTGATTCAAGTTGCATTGAAAAGAGAACTCGTAGCTCTACAACTTTGAAGTTTTCATCAAAGTCCAGTTCGGATTCCTTCATGGTCTAAATGAGGACGCAATGTATCCCTATAAGTTTTATATTTTATATTTTTTTTAAGTTATGTGTTGTTTAAGTGTTGGGCTGAACATTAATTAAATTAAAAAGCCCATGGACGAAATTTTCAAGTATTTTATTAGGGTTTTATTATATATTTTGGTAGAATTAGGGTTAGCCACCTATTTAAAGGGGCATTATTCATTGTAATGGATAATTAACCAATAATATATCTTTTTACAAAACAAATTGACTTGTGTCATCTTGAGGGAGTGGATTCTTCCTTGGTTTTACGGAACAAAAGCTTATCAACGTGTGGCAAGCGTTGTGGCGCTGTATCGCTGTGTTCAGGATTCTCCAAAGAAATAAAGAAAGGTTTTTAAGGGCAATGTTCCTTAAGGGTTGGACTTGATCTTGGAAGGATTTTGTTCTTACAAAATCAAGATTCGAGGTTCTTGGGGCTTAGAACACGTGGAGGGGTTTGCTTGGCTTTGTTCCAGGCAGGTTTTTATCATTTGGTATCAGGAGCTCAGGGTTCTAAGGTCAAGATTTTCTCTATCCTTATCGTTTTATAAAGTTTTAACATTCCTTTTTTTTTTCTCCTGTTTTTTTTGTTTTTTGTTTTTTGTCTCTTCTCATCTCAATTTTTTTTTTTATTTCCTTTGTGTTTTTCATGTTTATGACCGATTCTTGGATGTTATTATAATGCTCTTTCATGGTAATAGCATATAGGATTCAGTTCTTAGAGTTTTTGAGTCAATTAAAGTCAAATTTATCTGTAATTTTCGGATCAGTTCGGTCAGAATTTTTCAGCCGCGCACTGATTTTCAAACTGTTGTAACTTTTGATCTAGAAAGAGTTACGGGACCCATAATATATCGATTTATAAGTACTCAAGGAGAGACGAATTCATTAGTCATTGGCCGTACTCAATCCGCTTAAGTTTCGAGTCTCAAAATCCCTTTCAAAGTTACGAATTCTGTCCAGTTTCAGTTCAGTTTGTTCTTATTTTACTTTGGTTTATTTTTTTATTTTTTTTTAGTCAGTTTCTTTGTGTTTGTTTTCGTATTTTCTTGGTGATTCTTTGAGTCTTTCCTCATTATTGACGTCTTTCGAGTAAGGGTTGATTTATATAAATAATTTGATGGATAAAAAGGTATTTATCTTTCGCACGAGATGCTCTATCAATAGTAAAGTGTGTAGCATGATTATTAATAGAGGGAATCACACAAATTTAGCTAGCACTACCCTTGTGGAAAAATTGGGATTACCATTGATACCTCTTGATAGACCTTATAAGTGGATGAGTGATTTCGGAGAGTTCGAGGTTGCTAAGCAGGTTGTGGTAAATTTTGCAATTGGAAGTATGTTGACCAAATAGTTTGTGACGTGGTTCCTATGTATCGTACGCATGTTTTATTGGGTAAGCCTTGGTATAAATTCAATAAAGTAGTTTATGATATGGATAGGAATATCTACAAATTTAGGTGTGGTGAAAAGATTATCAAGCTTGCTCCTTTAACCCTACAAGAGGTCTATGAGGACGAGTTGTACATGCAGAGGAGTGAAGAAGAGTGGGCTAAAAAGAAAAGTGTGATTGCACTTGGAATGTTAGTAGGAGAGCTTCCAGAGTTGATAGAGGAAAATACATTGGCAAAATATGAAGTAAAGCAGGGTACGAGCGTAGCCTTGAGTAATGAAATGAAACATGTTGATGTTTCAATAAATAAGAGTAAGGTGGTTGATGGTGTTGATGATAGTGATGATATTGATGTGAGCGATAACATTGGTGCTCATGATTTGGCTGTTCATGATGCCAATGAGGTGTTTGATGTTACTGTTAAGGGTGAATATCATATGGAGCAATCTAATGTTGGTTGTGAGGACATGAGTTATGATGTGCAAAAAGTACATGTGGCCGAATATGTATGGTGTTATCAATCGTTGATAAGAATGTTGATTGTTTGAGAAAGCGACATGGGCATATTGAGTTTGTTTTAAATGAGATTTCAAATGTGAATCCATGTAGGAATCTCTTTGCTGTTGCAAGTGGATTAAGAATGAGAGTAGCAATGGAGAGATTGAGAGTGGAAAAATATTGACAAAAAGTCATTCATTCGCTTTATTGACTTTTGCTCACCTTAACCATTTTTTTCCATGTGATTTTCTTTTATTCCAGGATTCTCGTCCTATTGATCTTGTCATTTTTATCTATGACCCGGGTTCGGATTCGAGGTCGAATCCTTTTCAAGAGAGGGAGAATGATGTGATCCAGAATGAGCTCTGTTTGTTGGGCCAAGTTAACTTGAAGTTGTGGCTGATTGCATGGCTTGGTCAAATTGGTGTATTTGGGCCATTTTGGTGGATTTGGAAGATTCCTTGGGTTCCGGAGTTTGGTCCATGCATGAGACATTATGTGAAGGCTTTATTATGTCTAAAGCAATATTGGAATGGGTCTAGGACGTGCATGGGCTGCCTTGATTGATTTTGGGCTTTATTTCCGAATGGTGCATTAGTAGTGGCAGGATTTACGCAGTCTTCGTATTTTGGACGTAACTTTCTCGTCCGATGTCTGATTTTGGTGATTCAAGTTGCATTGAAAAGAGAACTCGTAGCTCTACAACTTTGAAGTTTTCATCAAAGTCCAGTTCGGATTCCTTCATGGTCTAAATGAGGACGTAATGTATCCCTATAGTTTTATATTTTATATTTTTTTAAGTTATGTGTTGTTTAAGTGTTGGGCTGAACATTAATTAAATTAAAAAGCCCATGGACGAAATTTTCAAGTATTTTATTAGGTTTTTATTATATTTTGGTAGAATTAGGGTTAGCCACCTATTTAAAGGGGCATTATTCATTGTAATGGATAATTAACCAATAATATATCTTTTTACAAAACAAATTGACTTGTGTCATCTTGAGGGAGTGGATTCTTCCTTGGTTTTACGGAACAAAAGCTTATCAACGTGTGGCAAGCGTTGTGGCGCTGTATCGCTGTTCAGGATTCTCCAAAGAAATAAAGAAAGGTTTTTAAGGGCAATGTTCCTTAAGGGTTGGACTTGATCTTGGAAGGATTTTGTTCTTACAAAATCAAGATTCGAGGTTCTTGGGGCTTAGAACACGTGGAGGGGTTTGCTTGGCTTGTTCCAGGCAGGTTTTTATCAATTTCTCTATTTGACTCTCTTTCTCTCTTTACTAAGCCTCAATTGTTTAAGAGCTCCATCCTTGAAGTTCTCCTATCTTTGCCTATCCGTGGGACTTAGGACCTCATAGCTCATGGTCAATTTCTTCATGTACTTCTAGCTTACTATTAACATCGACGCTGGCAACTCGATTCTGGTTAATGTTAACACTCTTTCGTATATTTAAATTCATTGCTACTATAAATCTGGTTAACTATTATTTAAATTGGCTTATTCTCTTAGCCTAATTGAACTTAAGAATATCTTACTTTCGGTTATTCCCATTGTCTTATTTTTTCAGGTGTTGCCCTTGTCTCAACAATATCCATATACCTAGTTTCTTTGGTTGTCTCTATGTTATATCTCAATAAATCTGTTCCAGATCGTACTTTACCTTGTTTCGTAGCTAGATATATTGCATGGGAACTTGACATGATCCAGGCCGACAACAAAGCAAAAGACCCATTACAAGTACCAGAAGGGCCAATTACGAGGCAGAGGACCAAAAGACTCAGAGAAGCAATGACGGGATTAGTTCAGAGTTTTATTACCGATTGCAACAAACAAATAGAGACGCATGTGGGCTTCAATAGAGAGGGCCCAAAGCCATTTCACTTGGCCCAAATCAGCTTCAAAGGCCTTTGAAGACTTTGTTATTTTTGTAATTTAGCCTTTAGGGGCATTGTTGTCTTTATGCCTTTAGGGTTTCTCTTTGTAACACTATTTAAGCTTTCTTTCTTTTTCATTTGAGAAACAATCAATGAAATTTATAAAAAAACTCAAAAGCTTAAAGCTTTGGCTATGGCCGAATTCTTGTAAGGGAGGGATTCCCCTTTTCAAGTTTGAATCGACTTATCTAAGTTTTGAAAACTTAGTGGCGTCTCAATTGCTAGCAAAACACTACAAGGATTCATCTTAAAGGTTCTCAAGGGCAAGTTCTTTGTGGGTCTTCTTTGTGGCCTTGGAAGGGTTTTGTTTCTACAAAATCAAATTCGCGGTTCTTGGGGTTCTGTCCGTTGCTTGGGGTTTGCTTGGATTTCGAATCCAAGTGGGTTTCTTGTCATTTGGTATCTAGAGCTCAGGGTTCCAAGGTCTGATTCTTTCCTATCTTTTCTTTTGTTTGATTCTATTTTTATTTTCGTTCTTGTTATTTTCGTTTCAGTTCTTGTTGGATCTTGTTTCTGTTTTTGTTTTGTTTATTTCTGGATCTGATTTTGTTGTGTTTTGCATATCAGTCATCTTCTATGATTTTCCAGTTCTGGGTTTTTGTTCTGTTCTTCATATCAGTTCGTCATATACTTTCTGTTATTTAGCATATGTTGAAGAAATAAACATGTTCTTTGGCGGCTGTGTGTTGTTTCTAAAACCCTAGTGATAAGCATGTTCTTTGGCGCTGTGTGTTGTTTCTAAAACCCTAGTGAAGTTTGAAATCTGACTCTGAATTCAGACCCTAAGACATAGCCTTTGAATTCAGACCTTGAAATCAGACTCTGAAATCAGACTCTAAAAACTTAGCCTTTGAAATCTGACTCTGAAATCAGACCCTGAAACTTAGTCTCTGAAATCAGACCCTGAAGATTAGCCTCTGAAATCAGACTATGAAATTAGACCCTGAAAAGTAACCTCTGAAATCAGACCCTGACCAGTAGCCTCTGAAATCAGGCCCTGAAAAGTAACCTCTGAAATCAGACCCTGACCAGTAGCCTCTGAAATCAGGCCCTGAAAAGTAACCTCTGAAATCAGACCCTGACCAGTAGCCTCTGAGATCAGACCTTGAAAAGTAACCTCTGAAATCAGACACTGACCAGTAGCCTCTGAAATCAGACCCTGACCAAAAGCCTATGAATTCAGACCCTGAAAATCAGCCTCTGAAATCAGAACCTAAATCAGCCTCTGAAATCAGAACCTTAATCAGCTACTGAAATCAGAACCTTAAACAGCTTCTAAAGTTATCAAAAAAAAAGACTTGAGTGATAGTGATCACTTGAGCAAAAAAAAATTGGTTGAATTATGAGAGACCGGTTCAGACATGGGCAGAACTTAGAGGTCTCATGAGAAAGAGATTTATACCCAGCCATTACTATAGGGAATTGTATCAGAAACTACAACATCTGTATCAGGGGACCAAAAATGTTGATGACTATTACACAGAGATGGAAGTTGCCATGATCATGGCAAATGTAGTTGAGGATGCAGAAGCTACTATGGCACGGTTTCTAGAGGGATTGAATAGAGAGATTGCAAACATAGTGGAGTTGCATCACTATGTTGATTTGGAGGATATGCTTCACATGGCTATCAAGGTAGAAAGGCAACTCAAGAAAAGGTCAACATCCAGATTTGGTACTCAGGCTACTTCTGCATGGAATGGAAAATGGGTTCCGAATGAGAAGAGAGATGGAGGCTTTGACAAGCCTAGAGGCGAGTTCAGTGGAGGCTTTAATAAGCCTAGGGCCGAACCTAGTGCCAAGGGTAAAGAGGCTGCAGAACCAAGCAAAACTAGACCAAAACCTGAGGGTGCAGCTGCTAGAACTAAGGATGTCAAGTGTTTCAAGTGTTTGGGCATAGGACACTATGATTCACAATGCCCCAATAGGCGTACCTTAGTGATTGATAAAAAGAGTGGAGAGGTGTACTCTACCGATAGTGAGGTCGAGGAGGAGATGCCAGAGTTGGAGGATGCTAGTGACCATGAGGGAGCTGCATACCCGCTGAATAACTTATCCTTAGTTGTCAAGCGTGCTTTGAGTGCTCATGTTGTAGAGGATGAGAGTGTGCAGTAGAGAGAGAACATATTCCATACTAGGTGTCGTGTGAATGGCAAGGGATGTAGTATGATAATAGATGGGGGCAGTTGTACTAATGTTACTAGCACAGCTTTGATTGAGCGATTGGGGTTGAGTTGTTTGAGACACCCGAAGCCTTACAAGTTGCAGTGGTTAAATGATTGTGGGGAAATAAGTGTGACAAAGCAGGTATTGTTGAGCTTTACCATTGGGCCATACACAGATGATGTCCTATGTGATGTGATACCGATGCATGCAGGACATATTCTTTTGGGCAGACCGTGGCAGTTTGATAAGAAGGTTATTCATGATGGATTCAAGAACAAGTACTCTTTTCAGCATAAGGGAAAACCCATTACATTATACTCACTTACACCTACACAAGTCCATGAAGATCAGGTTAAGTTACAACTTGAACTTGACAAATAGAGAGCGAAGGGAAACACCACATTGGGTGAGACTAGTGAGAGTGGTGTATCTGGTGAGAAAAATAAGGCCAAGGCCCTGGGAGTTCCCAAGGGGAGTGTGAGTGAACGTGAGGGGGAAACAAAAGGGAGAGTTAAAAAGAGTTTCTACATGGGTGAGGGTGAAGCGAGGAAAGCGTTCAAGGCTAGCAAGCTCATGCTATTGTTAGTCTATAAGGAGCCTCATATTTATTTTACTAACTCTGACCCTTTGCTTCATGTGTCTATTTCAACTCTTTTGCAGGATTATAGTGACGTACTGACAGAGGACATATCTAGTGGACTTCCACCCATTAGAGGTATTGAGCACCGGATAGACTTCATACCTGGAGCAGTCATTCCTAACAGACCGGCTTATAGGAGCAATCCCGAGGAGACAAAGAAGCTACAAAGGCAAGTACGGGAGTTGATGGACAAGGGGTATGTAAGGGAAAGCATGAGTCATTGTGCAGTACCAGTGCTTCTAGTTCCTAAAAAAATGGGACGTTGCGTATGTGCATTGATTGCCGAGCTATCAATAATATTACGGTAAAGTATCGTCACCTCATTCCTAGACTAGATGACATGTTGGATGAATTGCATGGTTCCAGAATTTTTAGTAAGATTGAATGAAAGAGTGGATACCATCAAATTCGCATGAGAGAGGGAGATGAGTGGAAAACTGCATTTAAGACTAAGTATGGCTTGTATGAATGGTTAGTTATGCCATTTGGTCTTTCAAACGCACCTAGCACATTTATGAGATTGATGAATCATGTTATGCGTGCATTTTAGGTAAGTTTGTTGTGGTTTATTTTGATGACATCTTAGTTTACAGTAAAATAGTAGATGAGCATGTTATGCATTTGAAGCATGTTCTTGATGTGTTAAGGCAAGAAAAAACTATATGCTAACTTTGATAAGTGCACTTTTTGTATGGATAGAATTGTTTTCCTTGGATTTGTTGTGAGTGCAGATGGCATCGAGGTAGATTTAGAATAGGTGAAGGCAATTCAGGATTGGCCAACACCAACAACAGTGACAGAAGTCAGAAGCTTCCATGGATTAGCAAGCTTCTACCGTAGATTTTTTAAAGACTTCAGTAGTATTACAGCACCATTGACTGAAGTAGTGAAGAAGACTGTTGGCTTCAAATGGGGTGAAGAGTAGGAGCGTGCATTCCAGGATCTGAAAATGAAGTTGTGCAGTGCACCAGTCTTGGCACTACCTAACTTTGAGAAGACATTTGAGATTGAGTGTGACGCATCCGGGATAGGCATTGGAGCGGTTCTTATGCAATAAAAGCGACCAATAGCGTACTTTAGTGAGAAGCTGAATGGAGCAGTTTTGAGGTACCCCACATATGACAAGGAGTTGTATGCGCTAGTGCGAGCCCTTGAGACTTGGCAGCATTATTTGTGGCCTCGAGAGTTTGTGATCCATACAGATCATGAATCATTGAAGCATCTGAAGGGCCAAGGTAAGCTGAACAAACGACATGCAAAATGGTTAGAGTTTGTTGAGACATTTCCATATGTAATCCGCTACAAACAAGGTAAGGAAAACATTGTCGCCGATGCACTATCTCGAATGTATGCTTTACTTACTTCATTGAGTACAAGAATGCTTGGGTTTGAATTTATTAAAGAACTTTATGCTAGTGATATTGACTTTAGTACTATCTATGCTGCATGTGAAAAGTCTGCTTTTAGTAAATTCTACCAACATGATGGGTTTCTGTTTAGGGAGAATAGATTATGCATTCCTGTTTGTAGTATGCGAGAGTTGTTAGTGAGGGAAGCACATGGGGGAGGTTTAATGGGGCACTTTGGCATTGCCAAAACCTTAGGGGTATTGAGTGAACATTTTTATTGGCCTAAAATGCGGAGAGATATTGAACGTTTGTGTGATAAATGCTTAACTTGTAAACAAGCTAAATCTAAGGTTATGCCTCATGGGTTGTATACACCATTGCCTATACCTAGTGAACCATGGGTAGATGTATCGATGGACTTTATCTTGGGTTTACCTAGGACTAAGAAGGGTAGAGATTCCATCTTTGTAGTGGTTGATAGGTTCAGTAAGATGGCACACTTTATAGCATGTCATAAAACTGATGATGCCACTAACATTGCTGACTTGTTCTTTAGAGATGTAGTACGACTCCATGGGATTCCACGGAGTATAGTTTCAGATCGTGATGTCAAATTCCTTAGTCACTTTTGGAAAGTTTTATGGGGTAAGTTGGGAACTAAACTTTTGTATTCTACTACTTGCCACCCCCAAATTGATGGTCAGACCGAGGTTGTTAATAGGACTTTGACTCTGTTATTGCGTACTATTATCAATAAGAACTTAAAAACCTGGGAGGATTGTTTACCTTTTGTTGAATTTGCATATAATCGTAGTATTCATTCCTCTACATCTTACTCACCATTTGAAATTGTTTATGGTTTTCAGCCACTAACTCCATTAGATTTGTTACCTTTTCCTGTTGATGAGCATGCGGGGCTAGATGGAAAGAGGAAAGCCGATTTGGTGAAGCAAATGAGAAAGCAAGAGAGCAAATACAACAAAAGAATGAGCAATATGCTTCTCATGCTAATAAGGGAAGAAATCGTGTGGTATTTCAGCCCGGAGATTGGGTTTGGGTACACATGTGCAAGGATAGATTTCCTGAACAACGTAAATCTAAGCTACAACCGAGAGGGATGGTCCATTTCAAGTCTTGGAACGGATTAATGACAATGCATACAAGCTGGATTTACAAGGTAAGTATAATGTGTCTGCTACATTTAATGTTTCTGACTTAACTCCTTTTGATGCAGGTACAGATTCGAGGTCGAATCCTTTTCAAGAGGGAGAGGATGACATGATCCAGGCCGACAACAAAGCAAAAGACCCATTACAAGTACCAGAAGGGCCAATTACAAGGCAGAGGACCAAAAGACTCAGAGAAGCAATGACGGGATTAGTTCGGAGTTTTATGGCCGATTGCAACAAACAAATAGAGACGCATATGGGCTTCAATAGAGAGGGCCCATTTCACTTGGCCCAAATCAGCTTCAAGGCCTTGAAGACTTGAAGACTTTGGTATTTTTGTAATTTAGCCTTTAGGGGCATTGTTGTCTTTATGCCTTTAGGGTTTCTCTTTGTAACACTCTTTAAGTTTTCTTTCTTTTCATTTGAGAAACAATCAACGAAATTTATAAAAAAACTCAAAAGCTTAAAGCTTTGGCTATGGCCGAATTCTTGTAAGGGAGGGATTCCCCTTTTCAAGTTTGAATCGAATTATCTAAGTTTTGGCAAACTTAGTGGCGTCTCCATTGCTAGCAAAACACTACAAGGATTCATCTTAAAGGTTCTCAAGGGCAAGTTCTTTGTGGGTCTTCTTTGTGGCCTTGGAAGGGTTTTGTTTCTACAAAATCAAATTCGCGGTTCTTGGGGTTATGTCCGTTGCTTGGGGTTTGCTTGGATTTCGAATCCAAGTGGGTTTCTTGTCAGAACTTTTGAGTTATATTCACTATCTTCTTTCCGTTTTCTATTTGATAGAATTCAAGTCTTATCTCGACGCTTTGCTGTTTCGTAGTACTATTGAACTTAACCATCGAAAGTCTATCTTAGCACTTATGTACCTCTGTCATTATTTATCTAGTATCTTTTTCTATTGTCGTCTTACCTCGACAGTTCCACCGTAAACATTTTACTTGCTGTCTTTTTTGCCTTCTTTCCTGCTCTATTCTATAGCTGGAACTTCTGTGGTCTATGTCTTTGTCTCTTTAACGTGCTGTTCATCTATAAGCCTAGGACTCCCGTGTTTACATATCTAGTGTTGGATCCCACATTAAGGTACTTCTGCTAGGTACTATCTAAATTTTCTTCTTCGACTTTACTCTTGATTCGATTCCGACTATTAGTTTTACTACCTCTTACTGAGAACCTCCTTAAGGGTCATGCTCTTTCAAACTCCTACCGTACTACCTATGTTATTCTTCCTACTAATCTCAGTTTCTTAACCCTCTTAAGTTATTACTTCCTTGGAAGCTCTACATCATCTTTGACAAGTTAGGGTATCACCACTAATACTTTTGGTTCGGGTTTCTATTCTCTTACTAGTCTTTCCATTCGATTAAAATGGGGGGCTCTTTATAAATCACATTTTTTACTCCTGAGGGTCATTCTCAGCGTTTCTTCTCTGGCTCCTTACTCCTTTGACCCTTTACTTCCTCGAAGGTTGTCCGTTCTACGATAAGGCGGTTTATTTCTTTTAGATCTGGCTAGACATACCGTGAATTCAATTCACTCTATCTCGTAGAAAAGATTTCCATTCATGATTCTTATCTAGGTTCCTTTGAACTTTTTGGTTCGGCTATTTAGCCATCTCGTGATCTGTCTATTCCGCCAGATACTCTTCTGTACTTGTTCTTCTCTTTACTGGGCTCTAAGTTAAAAGGTGAATACATGCATTCCACAGAGATCTGTTAATACATATTTATGTTATTTACTTAAGCTCGGTGACGGTCTGGTTAAGTTTCTACTAGAGTCGGGGCTACTGGAAGGAAGAATTAATATTCGTTATGTTGGGTTGTACATCGATTATCCCATGTCTTTAAAGTTTCTCAACTTTATCACAATTTTGAGGCCTCCATCTACATTACTGTCTTCAAGCTACTTTATTTATGATACTATACGTACTGAACTCTCTTGTCACTTTATATATCCTTCTTATTATTTCCATATCCCATCTCTTGGCTTTAAGTCATGTTACCGAGGCTAGCTGTGGTTTATTCTTCTATGCTTTTTCCTAGATCTCTTCTCTCAACTCTTGCTATAGGCTACAACTATGCAGTTTAACATTACTGTTCATATTGATACTCTTGCTAATCTTCTGAATGTCTCTAATCTCATCGGTCTGCCCTTTTAAACTTTCAAGGATTTCCATTGGCATTGGTCCGATCTATGGATTCTTACTGGTACTACAAACTTATCCATCCTGACTTGTGTCAGTTTCTTTCTTTTCTAGCCTCGAAAGGTCCACCTGGTATCTTTCTTTTCTATCCTTTGAAACCTCATTGGTTCTTCTCTGGGTGGTCTATCTTTCAGTGTTCTTTGTTTTTTGCCTAGGATAAATTCTCGTCGAGCTTGTACATCTAGGCTGGATAAGGGTGGGACAAGCTTGTACATCTCGACGGATATCGACGTCCTTGTTTTGGTATTATATGTCCTGGTATAGTCTATTACTCATGTAAGATAGGTATGAGATAGGCTTCGTCAGGACATCTTCCTTAACCGGTATTGCTGAGAGGTCCTAGATCAAATGTATCTGTTTGATCAATCAAATTGATCATTTGGAGCACATGATTGGAGACTGAAGTTCCATCCTTCATCTTTATCCTGAATAACTTGCTAGTTACATCATATCTAGCAGTTTCACTACTTTCACCATACAACTCTTGTAAACCCTAAGGGGTTGCCTCAGTGGTAAAGGCTTTGGGCTTGAGTGGTTTGCTCCCTCTCAGGTTCAAGGTTCGAATCCCACTAGATGCATTTCCTTGGGGTCATGCCTCCTGGTGTGAAAAGCCAGCGACTTACCCTGATTTGTGTTGGGAAACTTCTGAGGGCACGGGGCACAGGTCCGGGAATTAGTCGAGGTGCGCGTAAGCTGGCCCGGACACCCCGGTTATCCAAAAAAAAACTCTTATAGGTGTTCCATGATTTCCACCGAAGAGTCCACCCCATCATATTGCTCTTGCATAGTTGAGCTCATAGAGGCTTTGATGTAGCTTCTTACCTTAAGCTCATCATCTTTCCACTTATAATAAGCAGCGACCTCTTCAGCAGGAGTATCATCTCAATATGATCAGGATCTATCATATCGAGAGCAAAATAGAGACGTTCAAATCCAAGACAATCTTGAGTTTACGACACCAATCAAGGAAATTAGGGCCAATGAGTATTTCTTGTCAATATTGATGTTAGTAGATTCATTTTGTATCACGTACTCTGTTAAAAACACAAGTTTGTTAATAATTTTATAATAAGTATTTAACCAAAATTTAAGGTCTTTTAAATAATGTTACTCCCACTAACTTTACTCGAATTCCACTCCCCTATGCGGAAAATGGAAATATTATTGGATATATTTCTAGTGGGATGTTGAGTTCTCATTGTTAATGTCATGCCTCACCTAATGGGTTTTGGCACTTCATTTCCAATGTGTCAAAACTCATTTTGTTTGTATCTCTATACAAGGCTCAACTTTTTTTTTTTTGGGATAAAGTAAATATAATAACCAAAAGAAAACTATACAAGAGCAAAGGGGCATACCCCAGGAAACTAGAGAGGACAGGCCCTCCTAGAAGAAAAGCCGAAAGGCTACAAGCAAAATATGATCAACAAAAGATGTCATCGGGCAAGTGCCAGGATAGGTGAAGCCATTTATTATCATAAGATGGTTTCACCTTCCGTAAAAAGCTAGCACGATTCCGAACATCAAAAACAAGATCACTAAGAAGAACATAAACAGACCGAAGATGCACATCATGAGTGCGGGCATTCCTCTCCCTCCAAATATGGTAAACTGACGCAGCAAAAGATAGCCAACAAGAAGATGACGTAAATAGGCGTCGAAAACTGACACATCCACTCAACAGTTTGAAGCCAATCTCGGCAACTCCAATCTAACCCCCATATAGCCAGCACAGTCGACCAGACCCTCGAAGAGAAGAAGCACTGGAAGAAAAGATGATCAATGTCCTCACTTGAACAACCACAGAGAATACAACGCGAGCAAGCAGAGATACTGAACCTCATCAAACTATCATGAGTACAAAGGCCTCCCTGAATAGACATCCAAAGCAAAATGGAATGGCGGGGAATGGCCTTTCGGAACCAAACAACTCGAGACCAAATCACCAAGGTTCCCCTTTGTCCGCATGGCATTCCAGGCACTATCCACTGAAAATCTCCCCTACTATCATCCTCCATCATACTAGAAGGATTCGAAATATGGGACCGAGCCAAATCAATAAGGGCGGCAGACCTAGATGAGGGCCACCGCCAAGAAGAATCAGAGATAATGGAAACAATTGTAGCCATCTTATCCAAGCCAGAGTCATAAATCACTCTCTCACCCAACGTATCCACAATCAGACCCATAGGATGCCAAAAATCAAACCACAATAAAGTCTTCTCACCATTCCCAATCCTAACTCTCATCCGCCGCTGGGACCAAGAACGAAGCTCCAAAATCTTACGCCAACTCCAAGAGCAATCTGTGGGACAAGGCACCTCCCAAAACTTCTGCTCCTCAACAAATAAGACTGAACCCAATTCGACCAAGAAGAAACTTGGCCAGAACAAAGAAACCAAATGTGCTTAACAATAGCCGCTCTATTCCAAGTATCCAATCTCTTAATCCCCAGCCCCCCTCATTTAGAGGTAAACAAACTCTACTCCAAGCCACTCCGCCCCAGAAGAGGTGAGCTCACTACCCTTCCAAAGGAAAGAACGAAGAATCGTCTCCACCTTCCTAACAACGGACTTAGGAAGAATAAATAATGAAGACCAATAAACTTGAATGGAGAACAAAACAGACTTAATGAACTGAAGCCGCCCCGCATAAGAGAGAAACTTACTACTCTAACTCTTAGCACGCATAACAATACGATCCACAAGAGAAGCACAATCTGAGGCCCGGAGTTTAGTAGAAATCAAAGGGACTCCCAGATACCGCACTGGAAGAATCCCTTCTTGGAAGCCCAGAACATGACGCAGCTGGCCCTGAAGGGTAGAAGAGATACCAGAGGAGAAGAAATGACTTTTAGCTGGATTCGGGATTAAACCTGATAAACCACTGAACACCCCGAGACAATCCTTGATCAAGGAAACCGATGAGGCATCCGCTTTACAAAAAATCATAAGGTCATCCGCAAAGCAAAGATAAGTGAGACGGTCCTTAGAACACCGCCCATGGAATTTGAAACCCTGATTAAGAGCCATTTTATGAAGTAAGCCTGACAGAACTTTCATAGCCAAAACAAAGAGATAAGGAGACATAAGATCACCTTGTCTCAACCCGCGACCCCCAGAGAAAAAACTATGCAACTCCCAATTGATAGACACATAGAAGAAGTCATACACTCCTGAATCCAACCCACCATCCTCTCTGGAAAACCAACAGTCCACAAAACCTCAACCAAAAAGTCCCAACGAACAGTGTCATAAGCTTTCATCAAGTCAATCTTAAGAGCACATCTCGGGGAACCACCGGTCCGATGATAATTCCGAACTAATTCCTAATATAAAAGAATGTTGTCGCTGATATGCCTACTGACAAGAACTCACTTGGGTTGGAAACCAAGCAAACCCCAAGCATCTTTCTCAAAACCCCAAGAACTTTGAATACTGATTTTGTAGGAACAAAACCCAACCAAGATCAGCCCCTAAACACCATGAAACTCACGTCCATGATAACCACAAGCATGAAATCAGATTGTATTTTGCTAGCAATGGAGACGCCACTAAGTTGCCAAGCTTAGATAAGTCAATTTGAACTTGAAAAGGGGAATCCCTCCTTCAACAAGGTTTTGGCCATAGCCATGGAAAGCTCAAGCTTTTCTCTCTTTCAAATGTTGTATATTACGTTGGTTGTTTCCAAATACAAAGAAGAGTCATATAATAAGGGTTACAAGAGAGTAAAAAGACTAAAATGACCCTAGAGCTAAAATTACCAAAAGCCCTAAGTCAAGCACCTCAACCACGACCATTAAGGTCCTTTTGCACCTAAATAAACTTAAAACAAAGATTAGAAGCTAATCTCACTTAAGCTAATTGAGGTGCTTACATGCTATAGTAAATTGACGTGCTTCCGGCTAAGTAGAGATCTAAGCATAATTAAGCCTAATGGCATAGTCAACCATGCTAATTACATCATAAATAAAGTCAAAATGTCGAGCACAAATGACAAAAATGCCCCCATTTGGCCGAATTCAACATAGTCTCAAAATGGGTGAAATCAGGTCAAAAGGGTGCTGGCGCTGAAGCTGCTCTGCTATGCTTCAGTCTGAGCTGATCTGGGTCAAATGAAATAGCTTGGGGACCTCTCTGGTTATGCCCATATGTGTCTCTGGTGTGCACTTGACTTGGTTGCTGCAATTGGTCACATAGCTCTGAGCTAGTCCCGCAAAGGCCTCTCTGATCTTCTTTGCTCTTTGACGTGTGATTGGACCTGTTGGCAACTGCATGGGTTCCTCCAAGTTGTTAGCTGCATCCTGTAATGTCTCTGGTGTGGTTGGACTCATGTCATTCCCTCCTTGTTGAAAAGGATTCGACCTCGAATCTGAACCTGCATCAAAATGAGTTAAGTCAGAAACATTAAAAATAGCAGATACGTTGTACTTACCTTGCAAATCCAGCTTATATGCATTATCATTGATCCTTCCCAAGACATGAAATGGACCATCCCTCTCGGTTGTAGCTTAGATTTACGTTGTTCAGGAAATCTCTCCTTGCGCATGTGTACCCAAACCCAATCTCCAGGCTGAAACCACACGCTTTCTTCCCTTATTAGCATGAGAAGCATATTGCTCATTCTTTCGTTGTATTTGCTCTCTTGCTTTCTCATGTATGTGCTTCACCAAATCGGCCTTCCTTTTTCCATCTAGCCCCGCGTGCTCATCAACAGGCAAAGGTAACAAATCCAATGGAGTTAGTGGCTGAAAACCATAAACAATTTCAAAAGGTGAAAATGAAGTAGAAGATGAATGCTACGATTATATGCAAACTCAATAAATGGCAAACAATCTTCCCAACTCTTCTAATTCTTGCCAACTATAGTGCGCAATAATTGAGATAAAGTCATATTAACTACCTCTGTTTGTCCGTCAGTCTGTGGATGACATGTGGTAGAATACAATAGTTTGGTGCCTAGTTTAGCCCACAACACCTTCCAAAAATGGCTAAGGAACTTAACATCTCTATCAGATACAATACTCCTAGGTATACCATGGAGTCGCACTATGTCTCTGAAAAATAAATATGCAATGTTTGTAGCATCATCGGTTTTATGACATGCAATGAAATGAGCCATTTTACTAAACCTATCAACTACAACAAAGATTGAATCTCTACCCCTCTTTGTCCTAGGCAAACCTAACACAAAATCCATCGATATATCAACCCAAGGTTCACTAGGTACAGGCAAATGAGTATACAACCCATGTGGCATTAATTTAGATTTTGCATGCTTACATGTTAGACACTTATCACAAATACGCTCAACATTGCATTTCATTTTAGGCCAATAAAAGTGCTCATGTAAAATAGCTAAAGTCTTAGTAATCCCAAAATGCCCCATCAAACCTCCCCCATGCGCTTCTTTCATAAGCAACTCACGCATACTACAAGCAGGAACACACAACCTGTTCGCTTTAAATAAGAAACCGTCATGAATGTAAAACTTTCCAAAAGATGACTTTGCACAAGCAATAATAATCTCACCAAAATCAGAATCACACTCATATAGTTCCTTAATCAAATCAAACCCCAACATCCGTGCATGCATTGAAGTAAGTAAAACATACTTGCGAGATAATGCATCGGCCACGATGTTTTCTTTACCTTGCTTGTAGCGTATAACATATGGAAATGACTCAACGAATTCCATCCATTTTCCGTGTCGCTTATTCAGCTTACCTTGACCCTTCAAGTGCTTTAATGATTCATGGTCGGTGTGGATCACGAACTCTTTAGGCCATAAGTAGTGCTGCCACGTCTCAAGTGCTCTCACAAGCGCATATAACTCTTTGTCGTACGTGGGGTACCTCAAAACTGCTTCATTCAGCTTCTCACTAAAATAGGCTATTGGCCGCTTTTCTTGCATAAGAACTGCTCCAATACCTAACCTTGATGCGTCGCACTCAATCTCAAATGTCTTCTCGAAGTTGGGTAGTGCCAAAATGGGTGCACTGCATAACTTCGCTTTAAGATCTTGGAATGCTCACTCTTGCGCCTTGCCCCATTGAAAACCAACTGTCTTCTTTACTACCTCGGTCAATGGCGCGGCAATGCTACTGAAGTCCTTGACAAATCTCCTATAGAAGCTCGCTAAGCCATGAAAGCTTCGGACTTCTGTCACTGTAGTTGGTGTAGGCCATTCTTGAATTGCCTTCACCTTCTCCACATCTACCTCGATGCCATCTGCACTCACAACAAAGCCAAGAAAAACAAGTCTATCCATGCAAAATGTGCATTTTTCATAGTTAGCATACAATTGTTCTTTTCGTAATACATCAAGTACATGTCTCAAATGTAATTCATGCTCCTCAATCGATGTACTGTAAACTAAGATGTCATCAAAGTATACCACAACAAACTTACCTATAAATGCACGCATAACATGATTCATTAATCTCATAAATGTGCTAGGTGCGTTTGTAAGACCAAATGGCATAACTAACCATTCATATAATCCATATTTGGTCTTAAATGCGGTTTTCCACTCATCTCCCTCTCTCATGCGAATTTGATGGTATCCATTTTTCAAATCAATCTTACTAAATATCTTGGAACCATGCAATTCATCTAACATGTCATCTAGCCTAGGAATATGATGGCGATACTTTACCGTTATATTATTGATGGCTCGACAATCAACACACATCCGCCATGTCCCATCTTTCTTAGGAACTAGAAGCACTGGTACTGCACAAGGACTCATGTTTTCCCTTACATACCCCTTGTCCATCAAATCCCGCACTTGCCGTTGAAGTTCATTTGTCTCCTCAGGATTGCTTCTATAGGATGGCCTGTTGGGAATGACTGCTCCAGGTACGAAGTCTATCTGGTGCTCAATGCCTCTAATGGGTGGAAGCCCACAAGGAATGTCCTCAGTCAGTACATCGTTGTAGTCCTGCAAAAGAGATGAAATAGACATAGGAAGCAAATGGTCAGTGTTAGAAAAATAAACATGGGGCTCCTTGTAAACTAACAATAGCATCAGGCTGCTAGTCTTGAAAGCTCTCCTCGCTTCACCCTCACCCATGTAGAAACTTCTTTTCACTCTCCCTTTGGTGTCCCCCTTACTTTCACTCTCACTTCCCTTGGGTAAACTCTCGGCCTTGGCCTTATTTTTCACACTCTCACTAGTTTCCCCCAAGTTAGTGTTTGCACTCGCCCTCTCTTTATCCCTCTCAAGTTGCAACTTAACCTGATCTTCATGGACTTGCTTTGGTGTAAGTGGGTATAGTGTAATGGGTTTCCCTTTATGTTGAAATGAATACTTATTCTTGAACCCATCATGAATCACATTTTTATCAAACTGCCACGGCCTCCCCAAAAGTATATGACCCGCATGCATCAGAATCACATCACATAGAACATCATCTGTGTAAGGCCCAATGGTAAAGCTCAATAATACCTGCTTCGTTACCTTCACTTCACCACAATCATTTAACCACTGCAACTTGTAAGGCTTGAGGTGCTTCAAGCAACTCAACCCCAATCTCTCAATCAAAGCCGTGCTAGCCACATTGGTACAACTGCCTCCATCTATAATCATACTACAACCCTTACCATTCACACGACATCTGGTGTGGAATATGTTCTCCCTCTGCTGATCACTCTCATCCTCAACAACTTGTGCTGTCAAAGCACGCTTAACAACTAGGGATAAGTTATCTAAAGGGTATGCAGCTCCCTCGTGGTCACTAGCATCTTCTAACTCCGGCATCTCATCCTCCACCTCATCATCTGTAGAGTACACATCTCCGCTCTTGTCAATCACTAAGGTGCACCTATTGGGACATTGTGAAGCATAGTGTCCCATGCCCAAACACTTGAAACACTTGACATCCTTAGTTCTCGTAGCTGTACCATCAGGTTTAGGTCTAGGCTTACTCGATTCTGCAGCCTCTTTACCCTTGCCACTAGGTTCGGCCCTAGGCTTGTTAAAGCCTCCACTGAAATCACCTCTAGGCTTGTTAAAGCCTCCATCTCGCTTCTCATTCGGAACCCATTTCCCCTTCCAAGTAGAAGTAGTCTGAGTACCAAATCTGGATGTGGCCTTCTTCTTGAGTTGCCTCTCTACCTTGATAGCCATGTGAAGCATGTCCTCCAAATCAACATAATGATGTAACTCCACCATGTTGGCAATCTCTCTATTTAAGCCTCCAAGAAACCGTGCCATAGTAGCCTCTGCATCCTCAACTACATTCGCCCTGATCATGGCAACTTCCATCTCTGTGTAGTAATCCTCAACACTCTTGGTACCCTGATACAGATGTTGTAGCTTCTGATACAACTCACGGTAGTAATGGCTCGGAATGAACCTCTTCCTCATAAGACCTCTGAGTTCTTCCCAAGTCTGAACTGGTCTCTCATAGTTTCTTCTCCGAGTAGCAACAAGCCGATCCCACCATATCATGGCATAATCAGTAAACTCAATAGCTGCCAGATTGATTTTCTTCACATCTGAGTAGTGATGGCAATTGAATATCAGCTCAATCTTCTTCTCTCATTCCAAATAAGCCTCAGGATCATTCTTCCCCTGAAAGGTTGGTATCTTGATTTTAATGCTACCTAGATCTCCATCTAAGTCCCCCCCCCCCCCCCCCCCGTCTACCATAACCCCTTCGGTCATAATCCCCTCGCCTATCATCAAATGCACCTCTATCATCAAATCGTCTATCCCTCCTATTAAGTCTCCCATCAAACCTCCTATCACACCCTCTACCAAACCCCCTACCATGCCTCCGATCTTGTCTAGGCTGAAACCTCTCCTCAACATCATCAAAATCATCAAAGTCATTCTCGGCTTCTTCTTCATCTGATGGTATATGTTGCGGTGGTACTCGTCGTGGTGGCACATTATGAGGTGGTAGTACATTATGAGGTGGTGGTACATTCTGAGGTGGTGGTGCTCTGGGAACACTGCCCGACTGAATACTCTCTACACTCTTGGACAACCTTTCCAATGCAGTATTCATATTCTCCATCATATTTGTAAACTTTCTATCCATAGCTGCAAGCTTCTCATCGACGGTTAAATTAGTACCTACCATTTCAAAGCTCAACAAACAAATCGGTAATAACAAGAAAGTAATATGATATGTAAAATCCTCTCAAGCTCACAATCTCACGTGTTTACACTCAATTATATCACTCCACTCGTGTTTGCACTCTATTGGCTTTTACCTGATACTGTGTTCACACTCACTGCCTTTTACCACTATTGAGTTCTTCCTCAATTCAATTACAAATCAACTCAATTCCCAGAATGGTCAACTAAGATGTAGTCCACAAGCTAGCAGAAACACAATATATATATAGAGCAAGTGGAATAAAGCAAATAAGATAAGTAATCATGGAGACTCAATCGAAAGAAACATATAGCTAGAGTGCTCATAATAAGAAAGAATGACAAGTTAGCTAAATGCAATAAATAAGCAAGCAACCAATCAATGTGTCACTGAAGCAATCTTGTGGTCACTCGCTATAGTGTTTGAGCTCACATTTCTTTTCTTCTCACACACACTCACAAGTGTTTACACTCCAATGAAACACAATGAAGAACAACGGATTTCAATTCGGATATAATAAAAATATAGTCTTTCAAGCTCAAACCAATACAAACCAAATCAAATATCAATGTAACTCATGTAAAGCAATCCAATCAACTTGCAAATGGTCTAATCAAGCTAAGCACAATGCGACCAATTCTCTTTCTTTTTTTTTCTCTTTTTTTTTTTTCAAAACAAGTAGGTGACTCAGCTGCTTACGTAAGTAGCTTACAAGTAGGTCAAGTAAGCATGTCAATTCGGCAATGGTAAGTTACAAACCAACTAAACACTTTTTCCAACTAACTTGGTGATGCAGCAGCTTGCCTCTTCAAGCACCTCTCAAATGCAATGATGGCTACTCAAATTTCCATGTCAAGCTCATGAGTGCTTCCATTTTCAATGTCATGCTAATGATTTCAACACAAATCCAATGTCAAGCTAATGATGGCTCACGCAAATCAGCAAGCACACTTGTTAATTCATGCTTCAACATAAGCACATCAAGCACTCACGGCAATATGTGTAACAAAGCAACAAGACTTGTCTCACAAAGTTAACACACAAGCATAAGTAAACTTCAAGAGTCTCACGGCCTCATCAATCCATAAGCATTTCATTTTGTTTCAACACTCATTCACTCAAATGCCTCACCACAACACTTAAAACACACTTGTTTTCCTCACACTTCACAAGATTGCAACAACTTCACAAAGATTGCAAACAAGCTAGTTCAAGCAAATGCTAGGAGTAATGAAGTGCAATCTGATTTTCTCAAAGTAGATATGAACAATACCTATTGAAAACAAGCTAAGTGACATGCATATGGCAAGAACAAGGCAAGGGTGGTGATGGTTCTTCCTTGGTCGAATCTGACCTGATGCATTTATTTTTTTTTATTTTTGAAACGAATAACTTAATAACAATGTTAAACACGTCCTAGTAACTTACAATTAACAACTAAACAATTGATTCAAGCAAAGAACACAAAAGCCCCAATTTTGACCTAAGTAGCCAAAGCTTAACTCAAAGAAATACTCATGATCAATCAAAAAACACTCAAGGAAGAATGTTATTCATGATATTTTGATCACAAATCAACAAGATCAGCAAGAAACAACAAGATCCAACAATGGCCGAATCAAGGTGGAAGTAAAACCTGGTGGCCGAAATTAAATCAACAAAGAACAAAGATGAATACAAGATTAAACAACACAAAGGATAGGAAATCAGACCTCAGAACCCTAAGATCATGATACCAAATGACAAGAACTCACTTGGGTTGGAAACCAAGCAAACCCCAAGCATCTTTCTCAAAAACCCAAGAACTTTGAATACTGATTTTGTAGGAACAAAACCCAACCAAGATCAGCCCCTAACCACCATGAAACTCACGTCCATGATAACCACAAGCATGAAATCAGATTGTATTTTGCTAGCAATGGAGACGCCACTAAGTTGCCAAGCTTAGATAAGTCAATTTGAACATGAAAAGGGGAATCCCTTCCTCAACAAGGTTTTGGCCATAGCCATGGAAAGCTCAAGCTTTTCTCTCTTTCAAATGTTGTATATTACGTTGGTTGTCTCCAAAATACAAAGAAGAGTCATATAATAAGGGTTACAAGAGAGTAAAATGACTAAAATGACCCTAGAGCTAAAATTACCAAAAGCCCTAAGCACCTCAACCATCAACCGACCATTAAGGTCCTTTTGCACCTAAATAAACTTAAAACAAAGATTATAAGCTAATCTCACTTAAGCTAATTGAGGTGCTTACATGCTATAGTAAATCGACGTGCTTCCGACTAAGTAGAGATCTAAGCATAATTAAGCCTAATGGCATAGTCAACCATGCTAATTACATCATAAATAAAGTCAAAATATCGATCACAAATGACAAAAATGCCCCCATTTGGCCGAATTCAACATAGTCCCAAAATGGGTGAAATCAGGTCAAAAGGGTGCTGGTGCTGAAGCTGCTCTGCTATGCTTCAGTCTGAGCTGATCTGGGTCAAATGAAATAGATTGGGGACCTCTCTGGTTATGCTTATATGTGTCTCTGGTGTGCACTTAACTTGGTTGCTGCAACTGGTCACATAGCTCTGAGCTAGTCCCGCAAAGGCCTCTCTGATCTTCTTTGCTCTTTGACGTGTGATTGGACCTGTTGGCAACTGCATGGGTTCCTCCAAGTTGTTAGCTGCATCCTGTAATGTATCTGGTGTGGTTGGACTCATGTCACCTTTTTTTTTTTTTTTTTTTTTTTTTTTGGAAAATTACGGGACTCATGTCACCTACCCGCAACAAAAGCATATTGATTATGACTGATCACTGATGGAAGGATAACCTTGATCCTATTCGCAATAAGCTTAGCAATACACTTGTAAATAGTATTGCAACAAGAAATAGGCCGATAATCCTTAACCTGGAAGGGTTGGGAATCTTAGGAATCAGATCAATAAAAGTAGCATTAACCCGCCTCAAGAGACACATAGAGGAAAAGAAAGAGTGAATAGCACAAAGGACATCATCCCCCACAACACTCCAAGACTTCTTAAAGAATCCCGAATTAAACCCACCTAGGCCTGGAGCTTTATTGTCCTTTAGCGCGAACAAGACAGCCTTAATCTCCTCATTCGAAACCTCCCGGGTAAGAGACTCACTTTGCTCAGCTGTCACATGCCTAGGAATTGATGATCGAAGGGCAACCCTATCAATATCCTGCTGACAATGCTGGGGGCCCAAAAGGGTCTCAAAAAAAGATACAATCTCATCTCTAACCAAAACATCATCCTCCACACGGGTCTCATCCTCATTAGTGATAGAAGTAATCTTGCTACGGCCGTGAAAACTCTTCATAACAGTAAAGAAGAATTTAGTATTCTGATCCCCAAGGTTTAGCCATTGAACACGAGATTTCTGTCTATTGAAGCCTTCCTCAGCCCGACTCATGTCACCATACCGTAACGAAAGACTAGCTTCTTTAGCTAACAGAGCAGAGTCACTGGGGCACTCCTGTAAAGCACATTGCACTCTATCCAACTCCCTCCTAATCTCCAAAACCCTACACGAAATCTTAGAGAAATGCTCAACATTAAACTTCTTCAAGGCCAACTTAACACTCTTCAGCTTACAACATAGACGGAACATCGGAGTACCATGAACATCAATGTCCCAAGCCCTAGCCACAACTGAGAGAAAATCGGGATGATCAACCCAAAAATCAAAGAATTTGAAGGGAATTTTCCTCTTAGGGAGCTCTGCAAGTTTAACCACCATAGGAGAATGGTCTGAAATACGAGGGGGCAGCAGAACCCAGGAAGAGACACTCCCAAGAAGAATTAGCGAGAACACGGTCCAACTTACGCCAAATAGGAGACTGAATCTGCTTATTAAACCAAGTAAACTGATAACCAGAGAACTGAATATCATCCAAACCAGCCTGACCCAAACAGCAGCCCAAATCGTCTTTCCAAGCCGGCCATGCCACAGATCCACCACAATGCTCAATCGGAGAGCGAATAGCATTGAAGTCTCCCAAAACAAGCCACGGAGAATTATCAAAACCACCGAAACCACACAATTCCACAACCGAGAAATATGAGACACACTACAATGAATAACTTGAGATGAAGAGCGAATAATGCTAACATCAATGTCACTAGGGTTCCAACACACCCAAATACGGCCAAACGGAAGAATATCAGAGTGGCAAAAAAACTTCCATGAAGGATTAATCGCACGAGAGACATTCACAAAATTAACCTCCTTTACCTTGGTTTCAACTAAACCACACAAAGAAAGCTTATCATCACGAAGAAACCCCATAACTTCAACATGTTTTATTGGGTCATTGAGACCCCGAATGTTCCAACAACCAAAAATCATTAAAATAGAGAAGAGTAGAGCCAAACCCAAATAAATCAGCGCCGTCGACCCCCTCTCGGGGACTGCCATTTCTGACTCCTCTTACCACCAGAACCCTTTCTAGATTTGTTACCATAAACCAATTTCTTGATCTCCAGAGAATCAATGGCCTTATTAGCCAAACTGTTATCATTGGGAGTGGGCGAATCAAAAGTTCCAGAAGGCGGAGACTCAGCTAAAACAGACTTAGGAAGATCCTCGATAAGAAGTGAAGAAATAAGGGAACATTCACCTTCCTCCTTACCCTCTGCCTCCATAATAACTGCCTTAGATGAAAATGAGGAGTTACCAGAGCCGATTCCAACCTATTGGAAGAGCACTCACCCAATACAAGAACCTTGTCAGTGGAAACATCCTGAATCAAATCACCGCTCGAGCTAACAGGAGTGGTCACAGTCGCTCCCTAGCCTTTCTTCTTCTTAGAGACCGGAATCTAGACACCCTCATTTTCCTCAGTAGTGTCAGCCGTAACAACTTTATCCGTAGAAGGAATAGATGGCTTGGGAATCCAGGACTGAGAAGGTTTACTAACCTCCTTACTAGGAGCCTTTTTAGGGCAGGAATTCACCGAATGGCCAAAAACTTCACAAGTAGTACATTTCACAGGAACCCATTCAAACTCAACCCTAATAGGTGCCATAGTACCATTAGGATACTGGAAAACAATCTCCTCGACAAGGGGGTTCCGAGCATCAATTTCAACACAAACTCGAGCGAAACTGAGCCGTTTCCTGGAAAGGGTAATATGGTCAGCATTGAGAGGTCTCCCAACTGCACTGGCCACACAACTAATCCATTTAGCCGTCCATAAATCAAAAGTCATGTGAAAGAGTCTAACCCAAATCGGAACCTTAAATAGGTCCTCCTTGGTCAAAGATAAGCCAGTTGCCAAAGTTTGAGAACCAACAGTGTCTATTAGCCATATGCCAAGGGGCTCTGTCCAATACCGCACTAGCTTCTAGAAGGCTATCAAATCTAAACAAAAAAAGCCGTTATCGGAGGTTAGAACCTTTAGCAAACCAAGCCTCCCCCATAACTTGTGCGTAATAGAGTTGACAGTTTGAAAATGAAGTCTTTTACCCATAAAGTAACCAACTAATGTACTCCGCCAATACACATTACCCTCTTCAACAACCTCAGTAGGAGGGCACACTATAACCTTACCATCAATAACATTTGGCTGAACATAATGTAGTGCGATAGAAAAACATGCAGAGTCAAGATGATCTACTCATTTAGGTCCATTCAGCACATTAGCATAACTTTTATGACAAGCAGAACCATTGCCCCCCAAAGCTACTTCATGAGATGAAACAGTATGACCAAAAGCATTAGATTGAACATTCAAACATGCACTATCTGCCTTAACAACCCCGTAGGCACTGGCACCACCAACTAAAGTACTCAATTTCGCAGTCAGCGAAACGAGCCCAGAAACAAAACCAGAAGGCGGGACTAAGCCACCACAAGACACAGTCCTAGAATCACCAAAAGAGTTACCAGCATTAACGGCATCACCAACCTCATTCACAGGGAAAGAAGTATTCAAGACCGAGGAAGCAGGAGCCTCACTAGCAATAGTCACAGCAACCTGACTCACAGAGTCGCATAATCCAGCCACAACAGAAACAGAATTACCAGCCAAAGTCTCACAAACTAGAAGCACAACAGAAGGGCTGAAGGGCAGATTCACATTCTCAGAACCAGGAAGACCTCCTGACAAGAACTCACTTGGGTTTGGAAACCAAGCAAACCCCAAGCATCTTTCTCAAAACCCCAAGAACTTTGAATACTGATTTTGTAGGAACAAAACCCAACCAAGATCAGCCCCTAACCACCATGAAACTCACGTCCATGATAACCACAAGCATGAAATCAGATTGTATTTTGCTAGCAATGGAGACGCCACTAAGTTGCCAAGCTTAGATAAGTCAATTTGAACTTGAAAAGGGGAATCCCTCCCTCACAAGGTTTTGGCCATAGCCATGGAAAGCTCAAGCTTTTCTCTCTTTCAAAATTCTGTATATTACGTTGGTTTTCCAAAAATACAAAGAAGAGTCATATAATAAGGGTTACAAAAGAGTAAAAAGGCTAAAATGACCCTAGAGCTAAAATTACCAAAAGCCCTAAGTCAAGCACCTCAACCACGACCATTAAGGTCCTTTTGCACCTAAATAAACTTAAAACAAAGATTAGAAGCTAATCTCACTTAAGCTAATTGAGGTGCTTACATGCTATAGTAAATTGACGTGCTTCCGGCTAAGTACAAATCTAAGCATAGTTAAGCCTAATGGCATAGTCAACCATGCTAATTACATCCTAAATAAAGTCAAAATGTCGAGCACAAATGACAAAAATGCCCCCATTTGGCCGAATTCAACATAGTCCCAAAATGGGTGAAATCGGGTCAAAAGGGTGCTGGTGCTGAAGCTGCTCTGCTATGCTTCAGTCTGAGCTGATATGGGTCAAATGAAATATCTTGGGGACCTCTCTGGTTATGCCCATATGTGTCTCTGGGGTGCACTTGACTTGGTTGCTGCAACTGGTCACATAGCTCTGAGCTAGTCCCGCAAAGGCCTCTCTGATCTTCTTTGCTCTTTGGCGTGTGATTGGACCTGTTGGCAACTGCATGGGTTCCTCCAAGTTATTAGATGCATCCTGCAATGTCTCTGGTGTGGTTGGACTCATGTCATTCCCTCCTTGTTGAAAAGGATTCGACCTCGAATCTGAACCTGCATCAAAATGAGTTAAGTCAGAAACATTAAAAGTAAAAGATACGTTGCACTTACCTGGCAAATCCATCTTATATGCATTGTCATTGATCCTTTCCAAGACTTGAAAAGGTCCATCTCCTCTCGATTGTAGCTTGGATCTTTTCCTCTTGCATATAAAGCCACACCAATTGCCGGGGTCAAACACAATGCGTTGGAAACCTATTATTCTCACCAACTCTGCCTTTCCCTTATCATTCATACTCCCAAGCTTAATAAGAATCAAAGATAATAAATCCATAGGAGTTAAAGAATTAGAATCATAATCAATCTCATAAGGCAAGTAAAAACTAGAAGTATGAATGCATCTATAATATGCAAACTCTGGCCCCGCTATTGCATCTGTGATTTTCTTAGCTCTTTGGCGTGTGATTGGGCCTGTTAGCAATTGCAAAGGCTCTAATGTTCCTTGGGTGATTGCATTCATGTCAAATGTTATCCCTTGGATCATGTCATTCTCCCTCTCTTGAAATGGATTCGTCCTCGAATCCGAACCCGGATCATAGATAGTTATGACAAAATCAATTGGACGATGATATTGAAATATAAAAGAATCATATTTGACCACTTGTACCTGCGATGAAATAGCATAAACAATAGAGAAAATGTTATGGAAAAACTTCACTACCACATCTACTTTCTTTTCACCAGCTCTCACAGCTTCATCATCACTCATGGCCACTATCTCAACCATACTTGCATGGACCTCCTCACACACCTGCTCAGCTTCACTATGTTTTTCAACCTCAAAGCACACTACCTCACAAGTGTTTACTCCCTCAATGCTCACGGTCTCACAAGCATTTTCACTCACCATGTCACTTATAACACAATTCACAACATTCAAGGCCTCACAAGTTTTTTCATTCACTATGCACTCAACATCACAAATGCTTCTCACTTCATTACACACAACTTCAATAGCTTTTGGTTGTTGAGTACTCTCTTCATTCACTGTATATTTAGTTACCTTCCAAGTCTTTTTCCATTTCTCATAAGATCTTCTATAATCACTCATAATATCTTGGACATCACATTTGAAAGTATCCAAAACCTCGATCTTATCATCAATGGTTAAACAAGGACCTGCCATCTCAACACTAAACAAATAGATTAGAAATAATAAAAAGCAAAACAAATATGTAAATCCTCACAATCTCACGTGTTTACACCGAATGATATCACTCCACTCGTGTTTGCACTCTATTGGCTTTTACCCGATACTGTGCTCACAATCACTGCCTTTTACCACTATTGAGTTCTTCCTCAATTCAATTAAAAATCAACTCAATTCCCAGAATGGTCAACTAAGGTGTAGTCCACAAGCTAGCAGAAACACAATGTACTTGGGTTTGGAAACCAAGCAAACCCCAAGCATCTTTCTCAAAACCCCAAGAACTTTGAATACTGATTTTGTAGGAACAAAACCCAACCAAGATCAGCCCCTAACCACCATGAAACTCACGTCCATGATAACCACAAGCATGAAATCAGATTGTATTTTGCTAGCAATGGAGACGCCACTAAGTTGCCAAGCTTAGATAAGTCAATTTGAACTTGAAAAGGGGAATCCCTCCCTCAACAAGGTTTTGGCCATAGCCATGGAAAGCTCAATCTTTCTTTCTTTTCACTCAAACTCACAAGATTGTGCTAACTTCACAAGAATGCAAACAAGTAAGCTCACGTAAATACCAAGATGAATGATGTCAATTCTGATTTTTGCAAAGTTGATATGAATAATACCTATGGAAACAACTCTAATTGCATGTATTCAACAATAGCAAGACAAGATATGTCAATAAATCTCACTAGGTCGAATCTGATCTGATTCTTTCTTTTTTTTTTTTGGATTTTTGACACTAATAACTTAATAACAATGTTAAACACGTCATAGTAAACATACAATTAACAACTAAACACTTGATTCAAGCAAAGAACACAAAAGCCCCAATTTTGACCTAAGTAGCCAAAGCTTAACTCAAAGAAATACTCAAAATTAGCACAAACTACTAAAGGACAGATTGTTATTCATGCAACAAGGATTACAAATCTGCAAGAAACAACAAGAAACAACAAAGAACACCAATGGCCGAAACTTGAGGACAAATTCCTTAATGGCCGAAATCAACAACAACAACAAAAACAAAGATGAATACAAGATTAAACAACACAAAGGATAGGAAATCAGACCTCAGAACCCTAAGCTCTGATACCAAATGACAAGAACTCACTTGGGTTTGGAAACCAAGCAAACCCCAAGCATCTTTCTCAAAACCCCAAGAACTTTGAATACTGATTTTGTAGGAACAAAACCCAACCAAGATCAGCCCCTAACCACCATGAAACTCACGTCCATGATAACCACAAGCATGAAATCAGATTGTATTTTGCTAGCAATGGAGACGCCACTAAGTTGCCAAGCTTAGATAAGTCAATTTGAACTTGAAAAGGGGAATCCCTCCCTCAACAAGGTTTTGGCCATAGCCATGGAAAGCTCAAGCTTTTCTCTCTTTCAAAATTCTGTATATTACGTTGGTTTTCCAAAAATACAAAGAAGAGTCATATAATAAGGGTTACAAAAGAGTAAAAAGGCTAAAATGACCCTAGAGCTAAAATTACCAAAAGCCCTAAGTCAAGCACCTCAACCACGACCATTAAGGTCCTTTTGCACCTAAATAAACTTAAAACAAAGATTAGAAGCTAATCTCACTTAAGCTAATTGAGGTGCTTACATGCTATAGTAAATTGACGTGCTTCCGGCTAAGTACAAATCTAAGCATAGTTAAGCCTAATGGCATAGTCAACCATGCTAATTACATCCTAAATAAAGTCAAAATGTCGAGCACAAATGACAAAAATGCCCCCATTTGGCCGAATTCAACATAGTCCCAAAATGGGTGAAATCGGGTCAAAAGGGTGCTGGTGCTGAAGCTGCTCTGCTATGCTTCAGTCTGAGCTGATATGGGTCAAATGAAATATCTTGGGGACCTCTCTGGTTATGCCCATATGTGTCTCTGGGGTGCACTTGACTTGGTTGCTGCAACTGGTCACATAGCTCTGAGCTAGTCCCGCAAAGGCCTCTCTGATCTTCTTTGCTCTTTGGCGTGTGATTGGACCTGTTGGCAACTGCATGGGTTCCTCCAAGTTATTAGATGCATCCTGCAATGTCTCTGGTGTGGTTGGACTCATGTCACCTCCAACACCAGAACCACCCTCAACACCAAGAACGTTAACACCAACACTACTAGCAGAACCACCATTCAACAAACCCATAGCACAAGAGCCCAAATTGCCAGCAGAACCACCTGTAACACCGTGCCCAGAATCACAAACTGGAAGCACAATAGAAGGGCTGAAGGGCAGATTCACAGTCTCAGAACTAGGAAGACCTCCAACACCAGAACCACCCTCAACACCAAGAACGTTAACACCAACACTACTAGCAGAACAACAATTCAACAAACCCACAGCACAAGAGACCAAATTACCAGCAGAACCACCTGCAACACCGTGCCCAGAATCACAAACAACACTAACAGACCCATAGGTTGCGCCAAGCCCATAACCACTATAACCCGAGCAGCCAACAGAACCCCCGTCAACAAGTCCAGAACCACAGCCAACAGAGCCCTCGTCAACACCAAGACCAGAACCACAAAAAACGTTAACATATCTAGATGGTACGCCATACCCTGACCCGCAAACAAGGCTACCAGGTGCAGAGGCCAAAACAGGGGACAAATAGCCAGAAGCAGGAGGAACGACACCAGCAGATATAGATGGCTTGACACTGGTCAAAGACGCCGGCACCGGCGAGCAGACCTTAGAGTTCGCAAGACCCGTCACAGGTTCCAAACAACCACAACCAAGATCCACAGGAGGCGAGGCTTTAGAGGCCAAAGAATCACGAGAAACAACCCTAACAGCCTTGCGAACAACTCCAGTGAGGCGCGGCCCCACCACAGGTAAACCAGACGGAGACATAAGGGAAATCTGGGAAAACAAGGGGAAGAAAGGAACGAAGGCAGAAAAGGAGAAGATCCGAAACGGTTGAGGGGAAGGCAGGGAAAAGGGAAATAAAGGGAAAACAACAGACAAAATAGGGGTTAAGGGTTACGACGATCTGAGACGGGAATCACCGAGAGGGAAAGGAAAGTTACAAGGCTCAACCTTTCCACCTCTAGCGAACAATATCTCACCTAATGTGTTTTGACATCTTCACTAGTTAAGTTAGGCCCAACACCTTTCGTCACGTAACACATGTGATTGGCTCTCAACTAATTGGTTTTGAGTTTGCAATCATAGGCTACAAATACGAACAAGTCAAATAGTACTTAAACATATAAGGGTCCCTCACCTAATGGGTTTTGGGATTACCAAAATATATTTAGTGGTTTATTTGATTATATTGGAAGGTTAATGCTTAATATTCAATCTTGAGGATTATTTAATTATTCATATCTTATACGATTTAGGTATTTTCTTTTAGTGCATCTTGATGTTTTTATATCTTATACTTTCATCGTGCACATTTACCACATAAATTTTATGTTTTGCTCTAGACAATGGGATCCTAATCTTTTATTAACACTTTAATAAGACTATTACATTTGGTTTAAGACCTTCATAATTTGGTAACTAGAGAAAAACTCACAGAAGATGAGGGGGGGTCTGGCGTGACCTCTTAAGTCCCTACCGTTTTAGGCTCTTATCGCCTTGGTGACGGAGTTCTCTTTAGTACCTATTTGTTCGAGAAAGTCTTAGGCTTTCTTGGCTTGAACAATCCTATTACTAATCTTGAAACTTTTAAAAGATTACACTTTGATTATCAATTAATATTTTAATCATATTAAATAATTAAGATATATAATCAAAGTTGTATTAGGATTCTTGTGGTGATTTAATTTTAATCCAATTAAAATTTTATTTAGGTTTAACTTTCTAAGAAGTTATTTAATTCAAAACTAGCAACAACTCAATTTCTATTAGACTTCTTTCCAAAAATAATTTTATGGAAAATGAATTTTAATCTTACTCAAATTTTAGTTCTGGAAATTATGTAAAATAATTATAATTTCAAAAATTAAAATTTCACCTCTGATCATTTTTGATATTTATAGTAAATCCCTAAAATTTTCAGAATTTTACAAATTGGTCCTGCGGAATCTGCCAACCTGAATTTTCAGGTTCTGTCCATCAGATTATTTCGCATAGCAGATGACTTTTCTGAATTCTGATTGAGTTGTAATTTTACAGAGTCGTTAGTCAAATGTCTAGTGTCTCCATAAAAAAACTAAGTCCAAAATAACGATTTTATCAACATAAAATAATATCCTAACCGAACAGCTCCCATTAGGATCCCATAAACATGCTTTAATTTGTTTTCATCAAAAGGACATAACCTCAAAGCTACTGATACCAGAGTAAGGTTTTAAGGTTAGCGCGGAAGCATCCATGTGACTGGAATTTAAAATTTTCTTCCAAAACCACTATAAGGATCGTGGTTATGTCGTTGTTGATGTAAACAATATACTATTAAATTAATCTCAATTAATTTTAACATGCATGTAATAAATTTTATTTATCAATATAAATAATATTTATTAATAATAAAACATATCGTGATGTGCTTATTATTTTCCTTGAGCCTTTTGAATATATTGCTCCTTGATTTTCCCCTCGTAATAGTGCACCAAGCGTTGCACCTCTAGTTGGCACAGTAGCACTCATGTACGAACAAATCGTTCACACTTTTGTGACAAAGAATAACCCTTTTTCTTTTCTAGAATGTTGTAGTCTTTAGGAATAAATTGGAACTATTCCAATAGAAAGATGAATTCGACACTTACTATAAGCACTACTACCTTTCGCAAGCTTTTAATTTCCATGAATATTTTAGCGTGAATTTCAACTGCATGTATTTAAATATGCTTCAAATCGCAAGCTTCAGTTTGAATATATACAAATATATTTCAACGGCAAGCCTTTCACACATTTTTGGATCTATCTTAATTATATCCCAATATAATAAGGATAATTCAAGATCTCTCCAAATCAAATTTGGTCTCTTAAAGATTCTTTCCAAAATAAATTATGATACTTAATCAAATTAGAAATCCTAATTAAATAAAGACTTCCATATTTAATCTTAATCATGACTCTAATTAATTTGGGTACTAGCCCACTAAATTAAAGCTTAATAGATTAAATGTTATTTTTGCATAATAATTAATTAACTATTAATTAATTTAACTTACTTAGTTTTAATTAACAATTAATTAAAAATTACATTTAATTAATTTAATATAAATATCAAATATTTATTTAAATAATTAAATCTAATTTTATATTTCGAATTTATTAATCAAAATAATATTTTAGAAATATCTCGAATATCCTAATCCAATTAGGAAACGCCAAAATAATCATTTATTAACTTTTAATAAACATCCTCGAATTTGTAATATAGACGTGATGAGTGGTAAATATATCATTATTTCCCACTCATTTGACCTAATATTTTGTATAGTTTCTTGAGTTTTGTGAATATTTTGATATATTTTGTGTTATTTTGTAGATAAATAAAGTTTCAGGACTATTTGGAGGTGATTCGAGGCCAAAACAGTGAAAAATGATAAAAAAAAAATGGCAAAATTGTTATTTCGCGCGTCGCGACACAAAATGCTAATGTGCGTCGGGACACGTGTCATAATCTAAGATGTTTGCTAAAATACACCGCTAAAATACGCCGGATGCTAATGTGCGCCTGCCACGTGTCAACATCACAACAAATCTGCTAACGTGTGTCGTGCCACGTGTCACCATCACATGTTGCCGACAATCATCATTAGCCATATGTCATCCACGTGTCCGCCACGTCATCGCCATATCAGCAGCATGCCGAGTCATTGTGCCATGTGCTATCCACGTCATCATCCACAAATCACATTGCGCCACGTGTCATCATCACATGTTGCCGACAATCCACATCGCCACATCATCGCCACGTCAGCACAATTATTGAGTTAATCATCCAAATTTGCCACGTGTCAGCATTTTATTGGGCCGACAAATTCCATCGCCACATCAGCGGATAACAGATCAAAGCAACCAATGATTGTGCGCCATGTCAGCGCGTCGCGACGCGCAAGGCACCAAAAAAAGTATATAAATTGAGACCGAAATTTCAGATCTGATTTCATACTTTTCTTTGTGTAATTCCTTAAGAATACTAAGAGAATTGTATCTTGTTTGTTTATTTACAGCTTTCAGTAATTAATTTCTGCATTTGTACTTTCTTTTCTTTACTTTTCAGAAACTTTATGCAATTTACTTTTACGCAACAATACTTTCCTTTCTTTACTTTTTCAGTTTTTACTTTTCAGTAATGAGGAGGTAACTCCCCTTGCTGGGGTAAGAGATAAAGCTTTTATTACTAATATTTAGATTAATCTCCCTTAATTATAATATATAAACTGTTTAAAACCTGACTTAATTAGGATACCACTTTATTGGTCGGTTGGTAATTATTGAAATTGGTTTTAAACTTGACTAAACTGGATACTGTCTGGTTGGTCGGTTTGTAATTAATTATTAATTTGATTTAATCAGGATACCGCCTATATGGCTGGTTGGTAATTATCACGCAAAGTTTATATATAATAAGGGAGATATCTAAAATAATAGTGATAAAAGTGGATCCTTTTACTCTCGCATTTTCTTTTATTGTATTTTTACATTTTTAATTTCCAGCATTTACTTTTTCAGTATTTACTTTTCAGTATTTACTTTTTCAGCATTTACTTTTCAGCATTTACTTTATGTCTTTTATTTTATTTAAGCTTTTCTTAGCCTTGGATATGTGTCGTAACTAAGCCCATTATCTGGGGTTGTGATGAATTCCAATATCACCGGTTTATAAGGGGTTAATTTACAGTTTGGGTAATATAAAGGTTTATTTATTGAGTCTTAAGCTTAATGCTTCTTGTTAACTGGCCATTAATAAGATTGATTTGGTAAACTTAAAATGAACTTAGAAAAGGGATTTTAGGTTTAAACCCTAGACTCAATAGCCCACGATCTTCCTTGAGGATAGATAACCCTTTAATAGATTTCCTTACAGGATAGGAATATACCTGTCGGGCGGGGGTAGCCATAATTGGAACTTAATCTTAATGAATTCAGATAACTTGGTTGACATAGGAATATGATTAATTAAGTTACACTGGGTATTTGTATCTGACCATCGGAAGAGGCTTTTGCATAATTTTGTGTTCCAGGTTAATAAACTGATATATTACACAGACGTAAAATAACCACTTCATCTTTAAAAGGATTTTGGAAGGATTCACAACCCTGAATAGTTTCTTAATATTGAATTTCACTTAATTTACTTTTGAGCCATTTTATTTACTTGTTTTAAAATTTAAAGTCACCATTCAAGTCACCATCCAATCAAACAATCAATCCATTAGATACTCGTAAAAATTTGGCTTCATAAATTAATAACTTAGGTATTAAGTCCTCGTGGGATCGATACTTTTTATACTACTTGAACGATACATGCGCTTGCGTTATATGCGTGTGATTACGCTGGTCAAGTTTTTGGCTCCGTTACCGGGGACTTATTTATCTTTCACTATTAGTTTTGGGGTTAGATACCTTTACTTGTATCTAATTTTCTTTTTACTTATTATTTGTGTTTTCTTGTCAGGTTCTCAGACACTACATGAGACGAACCAGAAGCTTTGAAATCCGACCGCTTGACCCAGAGATTGAAAGAACTATAAGACATCTGAGAAGGAAAGGCGAGAATGCCAAGAAGCATTAGTCAACATGGAACCCGAACCTTTGGAAGTTGCACCACCAATTCCCATTCGAGACTGAACTATTCCGGTGGTTGACGGCTTCATTTCCTTTATTGTACTTTCTCCCTTACCAGCAAATGCGTGTGACATCAAAACATGCATTCAGATGATACATCAGTCAGTTCAGTTGGGGGGAATGCAACTGAAGATCCTAATGCCCACATTAGCAACTTCCTGGAAGTTTGCGACACTTTCAATCACAACCGAGCGGCTGAAGAAGCCTCATGACTGTGAATTTTTCCATACTCCTTGAAAGATAGAGTTAAAGCTTGGCTACATTCACTACCAGCAGGTTACATCACAACTTGGAACACTCTAGCCACCAAATTCCTTGCAAAGTACTTTCCACCAGCCAGAACTGCAAAGCTGAGGAATGACATCACATCATTTGTGCAACATGAATGGAATCCCTCTGCGAAGCTTGGGAAATGTACAAGGATTTGCTCAGAAAATATCCTTACCATGAGATCGCAAAGTGGCTACAATCCTAAAGGAGTAGATCCTCCTGACTCGGCATGTTTTTCTACCGCATTTCACTATGTTCAACCAAATGTTATTGATGGTAAGGTTATAGTGTGCCCTCCTGCTGAGGTTATTGAAGAGGGTAGTGTGTATTGACGGAGTACATTGGTTGGTTACTTTGTGGGTAAAAGACTTCCTTTTCAAACAGTCAACTCTATTGCGCACAAGTTATGGGGGAGGCTTGGTTTGCTAGAGGTTCTTACATCCGATAACAACTTGTTTTTGTTTAGATTTGATAGCCTTAAAGGAGCTAGTGCGGTGTTGGACGGAGCCCCCTGGCATATGGCTAAGAGACCGTTGGTTCTCAAACTTTGGCAACCTGGCTTATCTTTGACCAAGGAGGACCTATTTAAGGTTCCGGTTTGGGTTAAACTCTTTCACTTGCCTTTTGCCTTATGGACGGCTAAAGGGATTAGTTGTGTGGCAAGTGCAGTTGGGAGACCTCTCAATGCTGACCATATTACCCTTTCCAGGAAACGGCTCAGTTTCGCTCGCGTTTGTGTTGAGATTGATGCTCGGAACCCCATTATCGAAGAGATTGTTTTCCAGTATCCTGATGGTATTAGGGCACCTATTAGGGTTGAGTTTGAATGGGTTCCTGTGAAATGTACTACTTGTGAAGTTTTTGGCCATTCGGTGAATTCCTGCCCTAAAAAGGCTCCTAGTAAGGAGGTTGGTAAACCCTCTCAGTCCTGGATTCCCAAGCCATATATTCCTTCTACGGATAAAGTTGTTACGGCTGACACTACTAAGGTAAAGGAGGGTGCCTGGATTCTGGTCTCTGAGAAGAAGAAAGGCAAGGGAGCGACTGTGACCACTCCTGTTAGCTTGAGGGATGATGTGATTCAGGATGTTCCCACTGACATGATTCTTGTTTTGGGTGAGTGCTTTTCTAATAGGTTGGAATCGGCTCTGGTAACTCCTCATATGTCTGTGGTTTCGTCTGAGGTAGTTATTACGGAGGCAAAGGGTAAAGAGGAATGTGAATGTTCCCTTGCTTCTTCACTTCTTGTCGAGGATCTTCCTAAGTCTGTTTTAGCTGAGTCTCTGCCTTCTGGAACTTATGATTCACCCACTCCCAATGATAACAGTTTGGCTAATAAGGTCATTGATTCTCAGGAGATCAGGAAATTGGTTTATGTTAACAAATCTAGAAAGGGTTCTAGTGGTAAGAAGAGTCAGAAACGGCAGTCCCCGAGAGGGGGTCGACGGCGCTGCTTTGTCTAGGTTTAGCTCTACTCTTCTCTGTTTTAATGATTTTTGGTTGGAACATTCGGGGTCTCAATGACCCAATAAAACAAGATGAAGTTAGGAGGTTTCTTCGTGATGAGAAGCTTTCTTTGTGTGGTTTAGTTGAAACCAAGGTAAATGAGGTTAATTTTGTGAATGTATCTCGTGCGATTAATCCTTCATGGAAGTTTTTTTGCCACTCTGATATTCTTCCGTTTGGCCGTATTTGGGTGTGTTGGAACCATAGTGACATTAATGTTAGCATTATTCGCTCTTCATCTAAAGTTATTCATTGTAGTGTGTCTCATATTTCTGGGTTGTGGACTTGTGTGGTTTCGATGGTTTATGGTGAGTGTGACTATGAGCAGCGTCGGGAGCTTTGGGCCGACTTGATTTCTAGTGGTAGTGTTTTTATGATTCTCCGTGGCTTGTTTTGGGAGACTTCAATGTTATTCGCTCTCCGATTGAGCATTATGGTGGATCTATGGCATGGCCGGCTTGGAAAGATGATTTGGGTTGCTGTTTGGGTCAGGATGGTTTGGATGATCTTCAGTTTTCTGATTGTCAGTTTACTTGGTTTAATAAGCAGATTCAGTCTCCTATTTGGCGTAAGCTGGACTGTGTTCTCTCTAATTCGTCTTGGGAGTGTCTCTTCCCAGGTTCTACTGCATGCTTTCTTCCCCCTTGGATTTCAGACCATTCTCCTATGGTGGTTAAACTTGCAGAGCTCCCAAAGAGGAAAATTCCCTTCAAATTCTTTAATTTTTGGGCTGATCATCCCGATTTTCTCTCAGTTGTGGCTAGGGCTTGGGGCATTGATGTTCATGGTACTCCGATGTTCCGTTTATGTTGTAAGCTGAAGAGTGTTAAGGTGGCCTTGAAGAAGTTTAATGTTGAGCATTTCTCTAAGATTCCGAGTAAGGTTTTGGAGATTATGAGGGAGTTGAATAGAGTGCAATGTGCTTTACAGGAGTGCCCCAGTGACTCTGCTCTATTAGCTGAATAAGCTAGTCTTTCGTTACGGTATGATGAGATGAGTCGGGCTGAGGAAGGCTTCAATAGACAGAAATCTCGTGTTCAATGGCTAAACCTTGGGGATCATAATACTAAATTCTTCTTTACTGCTATGAAGAGTTTTCACGGCCGTAGCAAGATTACTTCTATCACTAAGGAGGATGGGACTCGTGTGGAGGATGATGTTTTGGTTAGAGATGAGATTGTTTCTTTTTTTTGAGACCCTTTTGGGCCCCCAACATTGTCAGCAGGATATTGATAGGGTTGCCCTTAGATTTGCAATTACTAGGCATGTGACAGCTGAGCAGAGTGAGTCTCTTACCCGGGAGGTTTCGGATGAGGAGATTAAGGCTGTCTTGTTCGCGCTGAAGGATAATAAAGCTCCGGCCCAGATGGATTTAATTCAGGATTCTTTAAGAAGTCTTGGTGTGTTGTCGGGGATGATATCCTTTGTGCTATTCACTCTTTCTTTTCCTCTGGGCGTCTCTTGAGGCAGGTTAATGCTACTTCTATTGCTCTGATTCCTAAGATTCCCAACCCTTCCCAGGTTAAGGATTATCGGCCTATTTCTTGTTGCAACAATATTTACAAGTGTATTGCTAAACTTATTGCGAATAGGATCAAGGTTATCCTTCCTTCAGTGATAAGTCATAATCAATCTTCTTTTGTTGCAGGTTGGCGTATCAGCGACAACATTCTTTTGTGTCAGGAATTGGTTCGGAATTATCATCGGATTGGTGGTTCCCCGAGATGTGCTCTTAAGATTGACTTGATGAAAGCTTATGACACTGTTCGTTGGGACTTTTTGGTTGAGGTTTTGCGGACTGTTGGTTTTCCAGAGAGGATGGTGGGTTGGATTTAGGAGTGTATGACTTCTACTAGGTTTTATGTGTCTTTTAATGGGGAGTTGCATGGTTTTTTCTCTGGGGGTCGCGGGTTGCGACAAGGTGATCATATGTCTCCTTATCTCTTTGTTTTGGCTATGGAAGTTCTGTCAGGCTTACTTCATAAAATGGCTCTTAATCAGGGTTTCAAATTCCATGGGCGGTGTTCTAAGAACCGTCTCACTCATCTTTGCTTTGCGGATGACCTTATGATTTTTTGTAAAGCGGATGCCTCCTCGGTTTCCTTGATCAAGGATTGTCTCGGGCAGTTCAGTGGTTTATCAGGTTTAATCCCGAATCCAGCTAAAAGTAATTTCTTCTCCTCTTGTATCTCTTCTACCCTTCAGGGCCAGCTACGTCATGTTCTGGGCTTCCAAGAAGGGATTCTTCCAGTGCGGTATCTGGGAGTCCCTTTGATTTCTACTAAACTCCGGGCCTTAGATTGTGCTTCTCTTGTGGATTGTATTGTTATGCGTGCTAAGAGTTGGAGTAGTAAGTTTCTCTCTTATGCGGGGCGGCTTCAGCTCATTAAGTCTGTTTTGTTCTCTATTCAAGTTTATTGGTCTTCTTTGTTTATTCTTCCTAAGTCTGTTATTAGGAAGGTGGAGACGATTCTCCGTTCTTTCATTTGGAAGGGTAGTGAGCTCACCTCTTCTAGGGCGAGAGTGGCTTGGAGTAGAGTCTGTTTACCTCTAAATGAGGAGGGGCTGGGGATTAAGAGATTGGATACCTGGAATAGAGCGGCTATTGTTAAGCACATTTGGTTTCTTTGTTCTGGCCAGGTTTCTTCTTGGTCGAATTGGGTTCAGTCTTATTTGTTGAGGGGGAGAAGTTTTTGGGAGGTGCCTTGCCCGATAGATTGCTCTTGGAGTTGGCGTAAGATTTTGGAGCTTCATTCTTGGTCTCGGTGGTGGATGAGAGTTAGGATTGGGAATGGTGAGAAGACTTTATTATGGTTTGATTTTTGGCATCCTATGGGTCCGATTGTGGATACGTTTGGTGAGAGAGTGATTTATGACTCTGGCTTGGATAGGATGGCTACAGTTGCTTCCATTATTTCTGATTCTTCTTGGCGGTGGCCCCCATCTAGATCTGCCGCCCTTGTTGATTTGGCTCGGGCCCATCTTCCGAATCCTTCTAGTATGAGAGAGGATGAGCTGGTTTGGGAGGATGATAGTAGAGGGAGATTTTCAGTGGATAATGTCTGGAATGCCATGCGGACAAGGGGAACCTTGGTGCATTGGTCTCGAGTTGTTTGGTTCCGGAAGGCCATTCCCCGCCATTCCTTTTTGCTTTGGATGTCTATTCAGGGAGGCCTTTGTACTTGGGATAGTTTGATGAGGTTTGGTATCTCTGCTTGCTCGCGATGTATTCTTTGTGGTTGTTCAAGTGAGGATATCGACCATCTTTTCTTCCAGTGCTTCTTCTCTTCGAGGGTCTGGTCGACTGTGCTGGCTATGTGTGGGTTAGATTGGAGTTGTCGAGATTGGCTTCAGATGGTTGAGTGGATGTGTCAGTTTTCAGACGCCTCTTTATGTCATCTTCTTGTTCGGTTGTCCTTTGCTGTGTCAGTTTACCATATTTGGAGGGAGAGGAATGCCTGCACTTATGATGCGTCTCTTCGGCATGTTTCTGTTCTGCTTAGTGATATTGTTTTTGATGTTCGGAATCGTGCTAGCTTTTTACGGAAGGTGAATCCATCTTATGACAATAAATGGCTTCATCTATCCTGGCACTTGCCCGATGACATATTATGTTGATCTTATTTTGCTTGTAGCCTTTCGGCTTTTCTTCTAGGAGGGCATGTCCTCTCTAGTAGTCTGGGGTATGCCCCTTTGCTCTTGTATAGTTTTCTTTTGGTTAATACACTTACTTTATCCACACAAAAAAGTGGCTACAAGTCCAAACCTTTTACAATGGATTTTCTGGAATAATGAGAACCATAATTGATGCTGCTGCTGGAGGAGCTTTGATGGCAAAAGGAGAAGATCAGGCCTGGGACTTAATTGAAGAAATGGCCAACAACAATTCCTTGTGGCCAACAGAAATGAGCATGATCCAAAGAATCGCATGAATTTATGAAGTTGGAGCCAACACAGCACTGAATTCCAAGCTGGATATAATTTGCAACAATCTAGAAACTCTTAACATGAAGGTTAATGTTGGATCCACAAGTTCACTATTTGGAGGAGCACCAGAGTCAGAATCTTACAACCAACAAGAAGAGACGGTGAACTATGTCAACAATTTCAACAGACAAGGGAACAAACCATATTCAAACACCTACAACCCAAGGTGGAGGAATCATCTTTATTTCGCATGGAGCAACAATTCAGGGCAAAAGAACTATCCACCACCTGGATTCCAACAACAAAACAGAGGCCAGAAGCATGAAAAAAAACCAGGAATAACAGAAGTGCTGGCCCAGTTGAAAAAGCAAGAAGCAAAATACGATGCTTTAGCAGCTATGGTTCAAAATCAAGTAGCATTGAATCAAAGCCATTCAGCTTCTATTAAAGCACTGGAGAATCAAATGGGACAACTTGCCAACGCTCAGAGTTACAGATCGCTAGGTAACCATCCTAGCAATACAGAACCAAATCCAAGGAACCGAGGGAAGAAGCAATGCCAAGCCATTACCTTGAAAAGCCGTACTGAAATCAACAAAGATGTTGGAATCAAGGCATTCATTGAAGAAGTTCCAAAAGAAGCAGTTCCATAGATGGAGGAAAAAGTAGCAAAGGAAAAAGATCAGGAAAGAATCACTCCACCTCCACCTTTTCCACAGCGACTCCAGAAAAGTAAATTGGACAAGCAGTTTGCTCGATTCTTGGAGGTGTTCAAAAAGCTGCATATCAACATTCCATTCGTAGAAGCCTTGGAAGAAATGCCCAGCTATGTCAAATTCATGAAAGACATTCTTTCACGAAAATAGAGATTGAGAGATTACGAGACAGTAGCATTGACAGAAGAATGTAGCGCCATCATTCAGAGGAAGCTTCCCCCGAAGTTGAAAGATCCCGACAGTTTCACTATTCCATGCACCATTGGAGAACATTATATTGGTAAAGCTTTATATGATTTAGGTGCAAGTGTTAATTTGATGCCTTTTTCTATTTACAGGAAACTACAAATTGGAGAAGCAATGCCCACCTCAGTCTCTCTGCAACTTGATGATCGAACGCTCGCATTTCCGAGAGGAGTAGTTGAAGATGTGCTGTTCAAAGTCGACAAACTTATTCTCCCAGCAGATTTCATCATCCTTGACATGGAAGAAGACAAAGATGTACCTATCATCCCGGGGCCATTCTTGGCTACAGGTCGAACTGTTATTGATGTTCAAAAAAGAGAACTAACTATGAAAGTGCAGGACCAAGAAATTACCTTCAATGTTTTCAAAGCCATGAAATTTCCTATTGATGAAAATGATGAGGAATGTTTCAGAATTGATATTGTATATAAAATCATCCAGGATACTGATGTAGTACCACTTCCCACGGATAAACTTGAAGCTTGCATCACCAACATGATTGACAATGAACTAGATGCTGAAATTTTGGAATGTATCAACTATCTTGACAAGCCATTTCGCTTCAAATCGACACCATATGACAAGAAACCCACTTGGATTCGAAATCCAAGCAAACCCCAAGCAACAGATAGAACCCCAAGAACCGCGAATTTGATTTTGTAGAAACAAAACCCTTCCGAGGCCACAAAGAAGACCCACAAAGAACTTGCCCTTGAGAACCTTTAAGATGAATCCTTGTAGTGTTTTGCTAGCAATGGAGACGCCATTAAGTTTGCCAAAACTTAGATAAGTCGATTCACACTTGAAAAGGGGAATCCCTCCCTTACAAGAATTCGGCCATAGCCAAAGCTTTAAGCTTTTGTGTTTTATAAATTTCGTTGATTGTCCCAAAATGAAAAAGAAAGAAAGCTTAAATAGTGATACAAAAGAAACCCTAAAGCCATAAAGACAACAATGCCTCTAAATACGAAATTACAAAAATACCAAGTCTTTAAGTCTTCAAATGCCTAGGAAGCTTTATTCTAAACTGATTTGGGCCAAGTGAAATGGCTTTGGGCCCTTTCCATCGAAGCCCACATGCGTCTCTATTTGTTTGTTGCAGTCGGACATAAAACTCTGAACTAATCCCGCCATTGCTTCTCTGAGTCTTTTGGTCCTGGTACTTGTAATGGGTCTTTTGCTTTGTTGTCGGCCTGGATCATGTCATCCCCTCCCTCTTGAAAAGGATTCGACCTCGAATCTGAACCTGCATCAAAAGGAGTTAAGTCAGAAACATTAAATGTAGCAGACACATTATACTTACCTTGTAAATCCAGCTTGTATGCATTGTCATTAATCCGTTCCAAGACTTGAAATGGACCATCCCCTCTCGGTTGTAGCTTAGATTTATGTTGTTCAGGAAATCTCTCCTTGCGCATGTGTACCCAAACCCAATCTCCAGGCTGAAATACCACACGCTTTCTTCCCTTATTAGCATGAGAAGCATATTTCTCATTCTTCCGTTGTATTTGCTCTCTTGCTTTCTCATGTATATGCTTCACCAAATCAGCTTTCCTTTTTCCATCTAGCCCCGCATGCTCATCAACAGGCAAAGGTAACAAATCTAATGGAGTTAGTGGCTGAAAACCATAAACAATTTCAAATGGTGAGTAAGATGTAGAGGAATGAATACTACGATTATATGCAAATTCAACAAAAGGCAAACAATCCTCCCAGGTTTTTAAGTTCTTATTGATAATAGTACGCAATAACTGAGTCAAAGTCCTATTAACAACCTCGGTCTGGCCATCAGTTTGGGGGTGGCAAGTAGTAGAATACAAAAGTTTAGTCCCAACTTACCCCATAAAACTTTCCAAAAGTGACTAAGGAATTTGACATCACGATCTGAAACTATACTCCGTGGAATCCCATGGAGTCGTACTACTTCTCTAAAGAACAAGTCAGCAATGTTAGTGGCATCATCAGTTTTATGACATGCTATAAAGTGTGCCATCTTACTGAACCTATCAACCACTACAAAGATGGAATCTCTACCTTTCTTAGTCCTAGGTAAACCCAAGATAAAGTCCATTGATACATCTACCCATGGCTCACTAGGTATAGGCAATGGTGTATACAACCCATGAGGCATAACCTTAGATTTAGCATGTTTACAAGTTAAGCATTTATCACACAAACGCTCAATATCTCTCCACATTTTAGGCCAATAAAAATGTTCACTCAATACCCCTAAGGTTTTGGCAATGCCAAAGTGCCCCATTAAACCTCCCCCATGTGCTTCCCTCACTAACAACTCACGCATACTACAAACAGGAATGCATAATCTATTCTCCCTAAACAGAAACCCATCATGTTGGTAGAATTTACTAAAAGCAGACTTTTCACATGCAGCATAGATAGTACTAAAGTCAATATCACTAGCATAAAGTTCTTTAATAAATTCAAACCCAAGCATTCTTGCACTCAATGAAGTAAGTAAAGCATACCTTCGCGATAGTGAATCAGCGACAATGTTTTCCTTACCTTGTTTGTAGCGGATTACATATGGAAATGTCTCAACAAACTCTAACCATTTTGCGTGTCGTTTGTTCAGCTTACCTTGGCCATTCAGATGCTTCAATGATTCATGATCTGTATGGATGACAAACTCTCGAGAACACAAATAATGCTGCCAAGTCTCAAGGGCTCGCACTAGCGCATACAACTCCTTGTCATATGTGGGGTACCTCAAAACTGCTCCATTTAGCTTCTCACTAAAGTAAGCTATTGGTCGCTTTTCTTGCATAAGAACCGCTCCAATGCCTATCCCGGATGCTTCACACTCAATCTCAAATGTCTTCTCAAAGTTGGGTAGTGCCAAGACTGGTGCACTGCATAACTTCATTTTCAGATCCTTGAATACACGCACCTGCTCTTCACCCCATTTGAAGCCAACAGTCTTCTTCACTACTTCAGTCAATGGTGCTGCAATACTACTGAAGTCTTTAACAAATCTACGGTAGAAGCTTGCTAATCTATGGAAGCTTCTGACTTCTGTCACTGTTGTTGGTGTTGGCCAATCTTGAATTGCCTTCACCTTTTCTAAATCTACCTCGATGCCATCTGCACTCACAACAAATCCAAGGAAAACAATTATATCCATACAAAAAGTGCACTTATCAAAGTTAGCATACAGTTTTTCTTGCCTTAACACATCAATAACATGCTTCAAATGCATAACATGCTCATCTACTGTTTTACTGTAAACTAAGATGTCATCAAAATAAACCACAACAAACTTACCTAAAAATGCACGCATAACATGATTCATCAATCTCATAAATGTGCTGGTGTGTTTGAAAGACCAAATGGCATAACTAACCATTCATACAAGCCATACTTAGTCTTAAATGCAGTTTTCCACTCATCTCCCTCTCTCATTCGAATTTGATGGTATCCACTTTTTAAATCAATCTTACTAAAAATTTTGGAACCATGCAATTCATCCAACATGTCATCTAGTCTAGGAATGGGGTGACGATACTTTACCGTAATATTGTTGATAGCTCGGCAGTCAACGCACATACGCCACGTCCCATCTTTCTTAGGAACTAGAAGCACTGGTACTGCACAAGGACTCATGCTTTCCCTTACAAACCCCTTGTCCATCAACTCTCGTAATTGCCTTTGTAGCTCCTTTGTCTCCTCGGGATTGCTCCTATAAGCCGATCTGTTAGGAATGACTGCTCCAGGTATGAAGTCTATCTGGTGTTCAATACCTCTAATGGGTGGAAGCCCACTAGGTATGTCCTCTGTCAGTACGTCACTGTAATCCTGTAAAAGAGATGAAATAGACACATGAAGCAAAGGGTCAGAGTTAGTAAAATAAATATGAGGCTCCTTATAGACTAACAATAGCATGAGCTTGCTAGCCTTGAATGCTTTCCTCGCTTCACCTTCACCCATGTAGAAACTCTTTTTAACTCTCCCTTTTGTTTCCCCCTCACATTCACTCACACTCCCCTTGGGAACTCCCACGGCCTTGGCCTTATTTTTCTCACCAGATACACCACTCTCACTAGTCTCACCCAAGGTGGTGTTTCCCTTCGCTCTCTCTTTGTCACGCTCAAGTTGCAACTTAACTTGATCTTCATGGACTTGTGCAGGTGTAAGTGGGTATAATGTAATGGGTTTTCCCTTATGCTGGAAAGAGTACTTGTTCTTGAACCCATCATGAATAACCTTCTTATCAAACTGCCACGGCCTGCCCAAAAGAATATGTCCTGCATGCATCGGTATCACATCACATAAGACATCATCTGTGTATGGCCCAATGGTAAAGCTCAACAATACCTGCTTTGTCACACTTATTTCCCCACAATCATTTAACCATTGTAACTTGTAAGGCTTCGGGTGTCCCAAGCAACTCTACCCCAATCGCTCAATCAAAGTTGTGCTAGCAACATTAGTACAACTGCCCCCATCTATGATCATACTATATCCCTTGCCATTCACATGGCACCTAGTATGAAATATGTTCTCCCTCTACTGCATACTCTCATCCTCTACAACATGTGCACTCAAAGCACGCTTGACAACTAAGGATAAGTTATTCAGCGGGTATGCAGCTCCCTCATGGTCACTAGCATCCTCCAACTCTTGCATCTCCTCCTCGACCTCACTATCGGTAGAGTACACCTCTCCACTCTTTTTATCAATCACTAAGGTACGCCTATTGGGACATTGTGAAGCATAGTGTCCCATGCCCAAACACTTGACATCCTTAGGTCTAGCAGCTGCACCCTCAGGTTTTGGTCTAGTTTTGCTCGGTTCTGCAACCTCTTTACCCTTGGCACTAGGTTCGGTCCTAGGCTTATTAAAGCCTCCACTGAACTCGCCTCTAGGCTTGTCAAAGCCTCCATATCGCTTCTCATTCGGAACCTATTTTCCCTTCCATGCAGAAGTAGCCTGAGTACCAAATCTGGATGTGGACCTTTTCTTGAGTTGTCTTTCTACCTTGATAGTCATGTGAAGCATATCCTCCAAATAAACATAGTGATGCAACTCCACCATGTTTGCAATCTATTGGCTTTTACCCGATACTGTGCTCACAATCACTGCCTTTTTACCACTCTTGAGTTCGTCCTCAATTCAAATGTGAATCACACTCAATCCAAGAATACAAACCAAATGTAGTCCTCAAGCCAGCATGAAACACAAAGGTCTAATAATATATATGGGACAATTGGAAACAAAATGCGAACAAGAATAGCAACTACGAAGACTCAATCAATAATACTTAAACTAGAGTATTTGGAATAAAAAAGTGAACAATTAGCACAATGAGAAAAAAATAAGCATGCAAATTCACGGTCGTATGCAATTTCGGGAGAAAATTTGGCACCGCTATAGAAATTTTGATGGGATACCCTCCACGGGCACCTAAATGATAATATGGAACAAACTAAATTCAACCAAAAATTTTCACTTTTTTACTCTTTTTTTTCTGCTCAAGTGATCACTATCACTCAAGTCCCTTTTTTTTTATAACGTCAGATGCTGATACTGTGGTTCTGATTTCAGAGGCTGATTTAGGTTCTGATTTCATAGGCTGATTTAGGTTCTGATTTCATAGGCTGATTTTCATGGTCTGATTTCAGAGGCTTTTGGTCAGGGTCTGATTTCAGAGGCTACTGGTCAGTGTCTGATTTCAGAGGTTAATTTTCAGGGTCTAATTTCAGAGTCTGATTTCAGAGTCTGATTTCAGGGTCTGAATTCAAGGATAAGTTTCAGGGTCTGAATTCAGAGTCAGATTTCAAACTTCACTAGGGTTTTAGAAACAAATCACACAGCCGCCAAAGAACATGCTTATTCCTTCAACATATTTTTTTTTTGGATAAAGTAAGTAATATAACCAAAAGAAAACTATACAAAGAGCAAAGGGGCATACCCCAGGCAACTAGAGAGGACAAGCCCTCCTAGAAGAAAAGCCGAAAGGCAATAAGCAAAAGATCAACAGAAGATGTCATCGGGCAAGTGCCACGAAAGGTGAAGCCATTTATTGTCATAAGATGGTTTCACCTTACGTAAAAATCTAGCACTATTCCGAACATCAAAAACAATATCATAAAGAAGAGCAGAAACATGCCGAAGAGGCATATCATGAGTGCGAGCATTCCTCTCCCTCCAAATATGGTAGACTGACGCTGCAAAAGACAAACGAACCAGAAGGTGACGTAAAGAAGCATCGGAGAACTGAAATAACCACTCAACAGTCTGACGCCAATCCCGACGTCTCCAATCTAACCCACACATAGCCAGTACAGACGACCAGACCCTCGAAGAGAAGAGGCACTGGAAGAAAAGATGATCAATGTCCTCACTTGAACAACCGCATAGAATACAACGCGAGCAAGCAGAGATACCAAACCTCATCAAACTATCCTAAGTATAAAGGCCTCCCTGAATAGACATCCAAAGTAGAAAGGAATGGCGGGGAATAGCCTTCCGGAACCAAACAACTCGAGACCAATGCAGAAAGGTTCCCCTTGTCCGCATGGCATTCCAGGCACTATCCACAGAAAATCTCCCACTCCTATCATCCTCCTAAACCAGCATAGCCTCCTTCAACATATGCTAAAGAACATAAAGTATATGACGAACTGATATGAAGAACAGAACAAAAATCCAGAACTGGAAAATGATAAAAGATGAACTGATATGCAAAACACAATAAAATCAGATCCAAAAATAAACAAAACGAAAACAGAAACAAGAACTGAAACGAAAATAACAAGAACGAAAATAAAAACAGAATCAAACAAAAGAAAAGATAGGAAAAATCAGACATTGGAACCCTGAGCTCTAGATACCAAATGACAAGAAACCCACTTGGATTCGAAATCCAAGCAAACCCCAAGCAACGGACAGAACCCCAAGAACCGCGAATTTGATTTTGTAGAAACAAAACCCTTCTAAGGCCACAAAGAAGACCCACAAAGAACTTGCCCTTGAGAACCTTTAAGATGAATCCTTGTAGTGTTTTGCTAGCAATGGAGACGCCACTAAGTTTGCCAAAACTTAGATAAGTCGATTCAAACTTGAAAAGGGGAATCCCTCCCTTACAAGAACTCGGCCATAGCCAAAGCTTTAAGCTTTTGAGTTTACAAATTTCGATGATTGTTTTCCAAAAGAAAAAGAAAGAAAGCTTAAATAGTGATACAAAAGAAACCCTAAAGGCATAAAGACAACAATGCCCCAAAATACGAAATTACAAAAATACCAAGTCTTTAAGTCTTCAAATGCCTATGAAGCTTTATTCTAAACTGATTTGGGCCAAGTGAAATGGCTTTGGGCCCTTTCCATCGAAGCCCACATGCATCTCTATTTGTTTGTTGCAGTCGGCCATAAAACTCTGAACTAATCCCGCCATTGCTTCTCTGAGTCTTTTGGTCCTCTGCCTCGTAATTGGCCCTTCTGGTACTTGTAATGGGTCTTTTGCTTTGTTGTCGGCCTGGATCATGTCACCATATGTGGAAAGTCTGGAACTACTGAAGAAAGAGCGAATCAAGCCTTCGATTGAAGAACCACCGCAGCTGGAGCTAAAGTTACTCATGAACCATCTCAGGTATGCTTTCTTAGGAAATTCTTCTAAATTACTTGTGATTATTTCTTTTTCGCTAACATTGGAGCAGGAAGAAAAGTTGTTGAGTGTTACGAGAACACAAGAAAGCCATTGGTTGGACTATAGCAGACATTCGAGGCATTAGTTCATCATTTTGCTTGCACAAGATTCATGGTGCAGGAATGAGTCATTCTGGGACAGCGGATCTCACAAAAGGGAATCGAGGTAGACAAAGCAAAGGTTGAGACAATTGAAAAACTACCTCCACCAACAACTGTCAAAGGGATTCGGAGTTTTCTCGGACATGCTGGCTTTTACAGGAGATTTATCAAAGACTTCTCAAAGATTGCTAAACTCTGTGCAATCTTCTAGAGAAAGATGTGCCTTTCAACTTCACCAAAGAATGCCAAGAAGCTTTTGAGATCTTAAAACAGAAGCTGGTCTCTGCCCCCATCATTGTAGCACCAGATTGGACCCTTCCATTTGAGGTGATGTGCGATGCTAGTGATTTTATTGTAGGTGCAGTTTTGGGACAACGCAAAGCAAAGATTTTTCATACCATTTACTACTTCAGTAGAACTCTGAATGAAGCTCAACTCAACTACACAACCATTGAAAAGGAGTTGCTCACAGTTGTGTTCGCTTTTGATAAATTCTGCTCTTATCTGCTGGGTCCCAAAGTGGTGGTCTACACAGATCATTCAGCAATCAAATATCTGATCGCAAAGAAAGATGCCAAACCCAGATTGATCCGTTGGATACTTCTACTGCAAGAATTTGATGTGGAGATCCGAGACAGGAAAGGGACAGAAAATCAAGTGGCATATCACTTATCAAGGCTCGAGAATGGAGAAACAGCTGGCAATGAACTGACAAGTCCACCACTTATGTACCTTTTAACGTCATTATGCTTTATCCAAAATCATTATTTCATTAAACTTATTAAAATTTAGATCTCTTAACTTAAGTCTTCCAAATTAACATAAATCCAAAGTTAAGCCCTCCAGATTGACCATAAACTGTGACCACAGTCCACATAGTTTTTTTACCATAATCTGTAACTACAATACACATAAACTGTGACCACAGTCCAACATTGTAGTAGAAGGAGAATACATTGGTAGAAGGTTAATTCAAACACTAAATCCATTCTACTAGATCTATTTTAAGTTTACTACCTAACAATCACCTTCCTAGTTTCCTTAGCTAGATCTATTTCAAGTTTGATCTAGCAATACTAACCAAGCAATACTAACCAATTCATGCATGATAACAGAAACACAGAAATTGCAAATTTATTTACAAAGCATAATTGATTCAGTATACACAGAGATGAGAGAACCGGCCTCTAAAAGTTTTAATTTCATGCATCCACACAACAAATGAGTTAATCCACATAATTCAGACAAATTATCGATAGCAAGAAAACCACCAACTTAATTCTATCCAATGTTATGTAATCCTGAATCTCTATTTACAGTATCTAAATATTGAGAAGAATGCTATAAAAAAAGAATCACATGCACACCAAATACACACGATCAAAGTAAAATTAACCAGTCAATTTTCACCTTATGCTTAGCTCCGGCACTTGCAGTTTGCAAGAGAGCAACAAGCGAGGGAAGTAGGGAACTTACTTTCTTGATTCTTCGACGATGAGGAGTGAAGATGAAGTCTGATTCGTGAATCGTGACTGATTCGTGAAGACCGAAGAAGAAGAATGATTCGTGAAGACTGAATAGTGAATCAGTGAAGACCGAATAAGAAGATTAGAAGAATGAAGAGTTGAAGAATGAATTTGAAGTCTGAAACTGAATTGAGTGACCGAGTCTGAGTGTATGAGTGAAGAGTGAAGACACACGACACGGAAATGAAGTAAAGTAACCCTAACTTATGCAAAACGACGTTGTTTATGACACTCCAAAACGACGTCGTTTTGCATATTAAGTAAAATAAAATAAAAACGGATCGGGTCGGATCAGATCAAATTTTATCCGATCCCATCCGAAATCCATCGAATCCAGTGATCTCAGTTCGATCGGATAAAACAATCAGATCCGATTTGATCCGATAAAATCGGATTGGATCGGATCTGATGCCCACCCCTATATTTACATATGTTTCAAATCGCAAGCTTCAGTTTGCATATATACAAATATATTTCAACGGCAAGCCTTTCACACATTTTTGGATCTATCTTAATTATATCCCAATATAATAAGGATAATTCAAGATCTCTCCAAATCAAATTTGGTCTCTTAAAGATTCTTTCCAAAATAAATTAAGATGCTTAATCAAATTAGAAATCCTAATTAAATAAAGACTTTCATATTTAATCTTAATTAGGACTCTAATTAATTTGGGTACTAGCCCACTAAATTAAAGCTTAATAGATTAAATGTTATTTTGGCATAATAATTAATTAACTATTAATTAATTAATTTAACTTACTTAGTTTTAATTAACAATTAATTAAAAATTACATTTAATTAATTTAATATAAATATCAAATATTTATTTAAACAATTAAATCTAATTTTATATTTCGAATTTATTAATCAAAATAATATTTTAGAAATATCTCGAATATCATAATCCAATTAGGAAACGCCAAAATAATCATTTATTAACTTTTAATAAACATCCTCGAATTTGTAAAATAGACGTGATGAGTGGTAAATGTATCAATATTTCCCACTCATTTGACCTAATATTTTGTATAGTTTCTTGAGTTTTGTGAATATTTTGATGTGTTTTGTGTTATTTTGTAGATAAATAAAGTTTCAGAACTCTCTAAAGGTAATTCGGGGCCAAAATAGTGAAAATGGACAAAAAATGGCAAAGTCATTTAGCGTGTCGCAACACAAAATGCTAACGTGCGCCGGGACACGTGTCATAATCTGAGAAATTTGCTAAAATACACCGATGCTAAAATGCGTCGGATGCTAACGTGCGCCTGCCACATGTCAACATCACAACAAATCTGTAAACGTGCGACGTGCCACGTGTCACCATCATATGTTGCCGACAATCATCATCAGCCATGTGTCATCCACATGTCTGCCACGTCATCGCCACATCAGCAGCATGCTGAGTCATTGTGCCACGTGTCGTCCACGTCATCATCCACGAATCACATTGCGCCACGTGTTATCATCACATGCTGCCGACAATCCACATCGCCACATCATCGCCACGTCATCACCATGTCAGCACAATTATTGAGTTAATCATCCAAATTTGCCACGTGTCAGCATTCTATTGGGCCGACAGATTCCATCGCCACATCAGTGGATAATAGATCAAAGCAGCCAATGATTGTGTGCCACGTCAGCGCGTCGCGACGCACAAGGCTGGCGCGTCGCGACGCGTGGCACCAAAAAAAGTCTATAAATTGAGGCCGAAATTTCAGATCTGATTTCATACTTTTCTCTGTGTAATTCCTTAAGAATACTAAGAGAATTGTATCTTGTTTGTTTATTTACAGCTTTCAGTAATTTATTTCCGCATTTGCACTTTCTTTTTTTTACTTTTCAGTCTTTACTTTCTGCAATTTACTTTTACGCAACAGTACTTTCCTTTCTTTACTTTTTCAGTTTTTACTTTTCAGTAATGAGGAGGTAACTCCCCCTGCTGGGGTAAGAGGTAAAGCTTTTATTACTAATATTTAGATTAATCTCCCTTAATTATAATATATAAACTGTTTAAAACCTGACTTAATGAGGATACCGCTTTATTGGTCGGTTGGTAATTATTGAAATTGGTTTTAAACTTGACTAAACTGGATACCGCCTGGTTGGTCGGTTGGTAATTAATTATTAATTTGATTTAATCAGGATACCGCCTATATGGCTGGTTGGTAATTATCACGCAAAGTTTATATATTATAATAAGGGAGATATCTAAAATAGTAGTGATAAAAGTGGATCCTTTACTCTAGCATTTTCTTTTATTGTATTTTTACATTTTTAATTTCCAGCATTTACTTTTCAGTATTTACTTTTCAGCATTTACTTTTCAGCATTTACTTTATGTCTTTTATTTTATTTAAGTTTTTCTTAGCCTTAGATATGTGTCGTAACTAAGCCCATTATCTGGGGTTGTGATGAATTCCAATATCACCGGTTTATAAGGGGTTAATTTACAGTTTTGGTAATATAAAGGTTTATTTATTGAGTCTTAAGCTTAATGCTTCTTGTTAACTGGCCACTAATAAGATTGATTTGGTAAACTTAAAATGAACTTGGAAAAGGGATTTTAGGTTAAACCCTAGACTCAATAGCCGACGATCTTCCTTGAGGATAGATAACCCTTTAATAGATTTCCTTACATGATAGGAATATACCTGTCGGGCGGGGGTAGCCATAATTGGAACTTAATCTTAATAAATTCAGATAACTTGGTTGACATAAGAATATGATTAATTAAGTTACACTGGGTATTTGTATCTAACCATCGGAAGAGGCTTTTGCATAATTTCGTGTTCCAGGTTAATAAACTGATATATTACACAAACGTAAAATAACAACTTCATCTTTAAAAAGATTTTGGAAGGATTCACAACCCTAGATAGTTTCTTAATATTGAATTTCACTTAATTTACTTTTGAGCCATTTTATTTACTTGTTTTAAAATTTAAAGTCATCATCCAATCAAACAATCAATCCATTAGATACTCGTAAAAATTTGGCTTCATAAATTAATAGCTTAGGTATTAAGTCCTCATGGGATCGATACTTTTTATACTACTTGAACGATACGTGCGCTTACGTTATACGCGTGTGATTACGCTGGTCAAGACGAGAACTATATTGTACGACCGTCCTATGTTCATTATCGAGAAGAAGTGAAATATATTAACTCTTTAATATTTCATCTCTAAGATATTCCACAGACCATGGGTAATTGCATTGCAGCAAGTCATGGCCCTTAGTCGATGAATGAATTGGGAAAACATGTGAACCTGTTAGAATACACTTTGAGCATGTCATCTAATTCCTTCTGATATTTATATTTCTTATCGAGTCTGGGATCATGGTAAGGTCAAATCATTATACTCGACATATCTTTAAACTTTATCTTGTGGATTTGATATCTCTAAAATATCAACTGCTTTGGCCAAAGACTTATATCCACAACTTTGAGTTTCCTTGAAACATCTCTAACTTTTATTATCAAAGCTATCGGATCCCATCTTGAAGCATACAAGGCTTCGTATGTTAATCGCTCAAGACCATCTAGTAGTTATTCAAAGGACGTGGATAGTCGAATGAGGATATACTAGAGAAACCAAGAGTGATAACACAAGTCATCATATGATCTCAGGTCAGAGGATATGACGACACTAATGTATTATTACAAAGATCAATGACCTTAGATAATATTACCATGTGAGCTTACGTTTCTGTGGTCATGTTCAATATTTCATTCTACTAATGAAAATATATATTGTTTATGTCCTTATGATATGAGACTCAGCATCCATTCTATTAACATGAAATGTCAATCTAGGCGACACACAACAATATTGGTCAAGTGATATATTATTGTCATGTATAACAATCACATTTTACCAAGAACTTAATTTAAGACATAGATAAATATTGTTGACTCTCATAATCGTAAACGTCTTTTGGATTAATGATATTCATGTGACATAATGCCTCGGGACATACACATAAAATATGGATGTCACAATGTGTAGATAACAAATGCCTTTTATTAATAAATAATAAATTATATTACAAATATTATGTCTTAAACCATAACATCCATAACTGGTTTTAGGGCATACACTCTAACATCATATTGATGCAGGAAAACACTGACTGTTTTGTTGGTTTCTTGGTTCCACTTTTTACTAATTTTGATTCTAAAGTACGTGAAATTTTATTCCAAATGCAAACTATATTACCATCCATTCGGAATTGGTTATAAAATTTATATATGTGTTTCCATCTGATATACCTATAGGATTTAAAATCATCACTTAAACATTTAAACCATAAGATGTCCTTATATTCAGTGAAAGTAATTTCACTTTTATTCCCATTTAAATAGATCATTGATTTGATAATTAGTTTGTGCGACATATGTTATCAACAATTATATTAGAGGTGAAACTAGCTCTCAATGCCATTGTTGGGAAATGAAGAGCGATATGCAACTGAAAATATTTGATTGAACAAATATCGCTCTCACGTAATCCCAAGCCCACAGGATACATAAACATAATCATACGATACATAAATTTAAATACATAAAGTACATAAAACACAAATGAAAAGTAAATAAATATAAGGATAATGATATAACTCCCGCAACCACCAATCACAAAACTAGACTTGAGACCAATGATGATCGAGGAGGAGGAGGAGCTAATTCGTCCAACTATTTCATTGAACGTCTTGTTCTTCAAGTGAAAAATCACTAATTAGATGATCTCTAATAATATCCACGCAAATATATGTCTATTTTAGTGTTTATATTATAATCTTGATGAATACTAGTCCAAAGATTGTAGTTTTATGGATCATCTCTTCTACCACAAGTATATATACAAATTTAGAGTCTATGTGCTCTGCACACAAGTGTGTAACCTTAGAACTCTAACCCTAGTAAGAGAAATATGAAGAAAAGAGGTAGAAGAAGCCAAATTCGTACTTAGACTTAGGTAATCCAAAAACACTAACTTAATGATGTTTATATATAGTTCGGGTTAGCCAAAACCCTATATAAAACCTTCCATATATATGTATAACTTGTTTAGGAAATATATATACATTTTTTCAATTTTTGGGGATTGATTCCAGACAATAAAAGTCCTTCCAATCAAAATGAATTTTATTCCTTATGAAAAAATCATCGTTGTAACCGAAATTATTATCATTTTAAATCATTATATTTTTATTTTTATTTTTATTTTTTTCATTAAATAAATTTGTAAATTCTTCAAAATAGAAAAAAAACAAAAACCAAAAAAGGCTAAAATCTTTATTCATAATTCATTTTAGGGTTCTTATGCAATTTAGGATTTCTATGTGTGTACACATATATATACATAAACATTAAATATCACATTTTAGGTTTGCAAAATTGGCCCTACTATGAAAGACATAAGTCGACAATACAAATGAAATTTCCTCCACAAGATAATGCAAGTGGGCCTGCCGCAAGCAAAAATCGTTCCAATTGAGGAACGACATCTGTCACAGCACAACTGTGCTATAAGACAAGGGAATTTGGAATATCTTATAGTGTCCATCCACTTCGGAGTCAACTTAATCCGGAAGGACATCTCGCATCTCTCTGAAGTCAGGAATGACTCCGGAATGGAGATGACAATCCTCCAGGGTACGTGCACCCTAAAGGAAATGTCATTTCAGAGTCCGATGAACCATTTAAGATCCACTCAGATCTCCTTATCAATATTAAATTCCTCATGGTATAATGGGCTTTAATGACATCCCACTCACTTTGATATGAAAAATATAATTTAGCATGTAAAATTACAAGTGTACATCATGCCTTGTGCACATCTTGCAAGAGAACATGTGTCAACCGAGAGGTAACACCTTTAAACTATTCACCGTATAAATATCATAAATCCTATAGTAATAGGGGTTCGGTTGGAAAAGCAAAGAAACCATTAATTACAAACATAAATTTTTATTACAAATCATTAAAAGTTAAGGAGAGGGAAAAAGATTCTAATTAAGAAAAGTTCTTCCATATTTACAGGATCAGTCATCTATTAGACTGAAGAAAGCGTAACTCATACAACAGTTGGTATATAAATTCTCGTGTGAGGTCTAATTACAACAGGTAAAGTCCATAACTCTCTTCTTATTTCACTTTATATTATACTTTTACCGTCTTCACATGTCATCATACATTAATGGTATTATAAGTTTTGCAAACTTTTGGTAACAGATAAATTTACTTCTCGACTTTACAAATGAGTGAAATTATATGATTTTATTTTTTATTTTTATTATTTTCCCTAAAATTGTCCACTAAATTTTGAGGGAACTTGCTATAACTTCTTTATTTTCAAGATTAATTTCCTTCATTGGGTGATTTAAGTTTTCTAGAACAAACTTTATAATTATTGTGTAGAATAAAATGATGACCCTTCAGCTATGAATGGCGGGGAACAAAGGGTTACAAAAGCCGACACGAAATCTTTTCAGAATGGAAATTACTCATCTCCCCTCCCTGCCACTCACCCCTCTTTATCCCCTTGGAAGTTTAACATAATGCCATTTCCTTTGTGTGAAATGATTTCCCATCAATTATTATATATGACAAAATTTATATATTTATATTTATTAATTTAAAAATAATTATATACTAATTATAAGTCATTTTACCATTTTATTAATTTTTTTATTTTATATTTTATATTTTTTTGATTTTTTGATTTTTGTTAATAAATATTACAGATTTTCTATTTATTCATTTGATTTTTTGATTCATTTTTAATTTAATTACTACTACTTATGTATAAAAAAAAAATATAATTCAACCAAATAAAATAAATTTATAAAATAAATTTTTTTGATAGTCTATTTGTTTAATAAATCTAATATATTTATTAAAAAACTTTTTTTAAAAAAATTATTTTATTAAAAGTAGTGATTCTGATTCTGATTTTATATATTCTTTATTAAAAGTTGTTTGTCTTATTTAATTTCGTAAATGGAAATAAATTTTAAAAAAATTATAAAATAAAATATTCTTTATTCTTTAAAAAAAATATAAATTTTAAAAAAATCTAATATATTCTTTATTCTTTAAAAAAATTTAAATTTAAAAAAATTATAAATTTATAAATTTAATTAATAAAATAAATAAATATATATGTTATTTTTATATTTATATCAATATATAAAAATGAGATATATTTGGTTTATTGAGAAATAGAATTTTGGAGAAAGAAAGTGGACATTTAAGAAATTTCAGGGAAGACAAAAAAGAGGGACATGGCGGGGGAAGATAAGTGCTCTTTCAGAATTTATGTCAAGTCTACTTGGACTTGTAATTTCTGATGCAGTTTAATTTATGACACATTTTGGGTATAAAATCATTGCTAGGCTCCACAGTTGAATGAGGAATCCATAGTAAATCACTTTAAAAGTGATTTGAGAAATTCGTGATTAATAGAAAATATTTAGGGATTCGTCAAAAATTAATCGATAATAATAAAATTGACATGTTATATAGTTGAGTTTAAAAATTTCTCTAAAAATCATTCATTAAATATTAAAATTTACTTAACAATTTAGAAGTTTTATTATCTAATTAATAATTAATTTAAGTCAAAGTATATTTTTATTTTTTTAATTATTTTTAATAGAATCATTCTCTTTTTCATATAAAATCATTAATTACAATACTAAAATGATATTAAAAATTAAAAAGTAGATTAAAAAGTGAAATCAGGCGATTTTTGGAAAATCAAAAGTCAGAAATCAATCGATTAATCGGTCAAATTGCCCATATATCAGTGTTAATTTAAATCGGTCAAAATCGATCGAGTCAAATTGCTCAAGCAGTGATTTACGATTAATCGTTGATCAATCATTGATTAATTGACGATTAAATAGCATAATAGCAAGGTTAAATTAGAAATGAAATTAATTTGAAACATTATAGAAACCGGAGAATGTTGCTAATAGCTAATACAAGTTCAGATTCCAATAAAAATCAAGAATTCGACGACTTCAAGAAGACAAGAGACTGAAATAATTCTTAGCCATAAGGATTTCACTTGTGCCGAGTACAAACACAGTTCTCACTTCCTACATCTGCTGCAATGCAAAGAGGCTGAGCTTTTCCACCCAAATACCAAGTTGATCGTTTTTCCACTAATTCGTTCAAGAAATCATCCAGCTTGTCAATGGTCACATTGGGCATGACCACTACATGTGCAATATTACCCTGGCAAGCAAGTTGCCACCGACGGACAAACTCTTCATCTTGAGGACGCTCAAACACAACAGTACTGCTAAGCTCATTCAACATGGCACTAATCCCAGCATCGCGAAGTCGGTCCTTCAAGTAGTGTGCATTTCTAAGACACTTCTGGACTTCTTTCTGGAACCCTTTGTAACCTTTTCTATTGAGAGTATACCACAGAAAGATAGGAGCATGACCATTCCGGCTTCCCATGATTGTGGCATCCCTAGAAGCAAGGTACTCAACATTCCTTGAGAGGGCATTGATGTGTTCCATCCTTGTTATTTGAACACCACAAGGCATTGGACATCCCGCAAACTTATGGCCAGAGACACTCACACTTCCAATGGGTTTCTTGAAAGAAACCTTTGGTGCCTGTATTTTAACAAGAATAATAAGCCCAAAGGATTTAATAAGTTCTAGATAGGACTGTACATGGATAAATATTCATGGAAGCAATTGGAGCTTCTGGGACAAATATTAATATTATGATATTATGCCATCATCCACTAGTGAAATGAGATACTTGTTCCTCAGAAGTTAATATTATGACAGAATTTTAGGCAACCATTGCGATACATGCCCAAATATATTATAAGGTAGACAAGAAAAGAAGATGAGCAAACTGGTCATGATCAAACAAAACATATTTGATGAGTTAATGTTAGCCAGTGTTCACAGTCTATGATTGGGTTTATACAAGGCCACAGGATGCCTTCTCTGAGCAATGAGCAGTAAATGCAAAATAAGGCAGCCAACCTTCCTATCCTTTTTCTCCTTATAATGTCAGTGACTCAGTAGTAGGAAATGACAAGACTTACCTTTTTAACAAAAGGCATCATGAGTCCAAACAGAGCTCCATCACAATGAATGTAGAACCGATCTTGCTTAAATCCACTTTCTTCAAGAGTTTGTATAACAAGATCAAGGTCATCGACAGCTCCTTTAACAGTTGTTCCTGTAACACAGGTAATCCATCAAATCAGGTTTGTATTCCATGCAGACTCACGCCTGCTGGTAAATGTGGGAACATGTAAAAAGGGGGCCAAGAGAGAAAAAAGACCTATATTAACATTAATGATGGCTGGCTTGTCCTTGTTCTGAAGTAATTTAGCTTTGAAATCAGCACAATCAATTTCACCAGAAATCAAACAGTCAATCTTCACACATTCCATTCGATACATACGTGCTGCTTTAAAGATAGAATAATGTGATTCTCGTGATGCATAGAGAATTCCATCAGGAAACACCTCTCTCCTGCACAATAAAATAAATTCAATTTCACACCTGTGACAGAAAATATATTGGTGATGCAAGAAGAAATACCACACAGCTAATAGTACAAATTACCCACCCAACTAAAATTCCATGAAGATTTCCTTCTGTACCACAGTTTGTAATGTATCCCCAGTATTCATTACTCTCTATATCCCAAAGACGCGCAAACCAATCCAAAACACCAACTTCAAACTGTCTTGAATGAACACCATAGTTGCTCTCAATAAATGGATCGCCAAGATTATTGATGGAGAAATGCTGCAACTGATCAAGGGCACCATAATCGAAGTCTAGATTATAAGGATAACCTGAAGCAAATGACACCGTCAACATAAAAATTAAAGAACAAATTCAGAGCCACAAAAATCAGACTGACAAATAGCATGCAAAAAATCATAACATCTTGGCAACAGCATCTTTTTCACTTTCTTTAATTTTTTAAATTTCTCTTTACTTGAACATCAGCTGATCAAAGATATGGTAATGCTTAATCACCCCCCATGTAACAAGGTAACTGTTCCTCTCTTCATGCCATTCTCATTTAGCAACTAAACACTAACAACCAATCAAACTTGCACGACAAGACACAAAAAGCATAAGATTAGCATTGAGTTTCTAACGATGAACTTAGGTTACTTCCCAGATTGATGTTTTGTGGATTTTTAATTTTAATCTACTGTAAAATAGAATAACAAAGCATAAATGGTGGATAATTGACAATCATTAGCTGCTAAGTAAATCAAACACTGTAGCAGAAGAATTATAGTTACAACTATACACTTGATTAATAAAAAGTATTACTACATGTACCACAAAACGACACCGTTTATCAAGTATTTGTGCGTAGTTCAGATTTTTACCTAGATGGTGTTTGGTCCGTTCCGTCAACGTCTTCCTATAGCGAGCCAAAACGCCGGCCATGTAAGCCTCCTTGTCGCCGGTGAACTCGTCGTTTGCCTCGGGTTCCGTAACAGCTAAGCACGATGTGTGCACGTTCCTCCCAAGCACAATCTCTCTCTCGGCAACCTTCTGCTTCAGCTCGTGGACCCCACCGCCATTCTCCGTCACAACCGGAGGTACCGGTTCTGTCACCACCGCCGTCGGATCGAACTCCAGACCAAAGATCTTCTCCGTCCCTCCGTTCGCGTGCTTCATCGTTGCTTCAGCCATATGACTTTTAAAAAACTGACCGTTTGATCGTTCAATGAGAGAAATTTTGTGTTACTGTGAGATTATTATTTTATTTTAATTTTAAAAACAGGAAATTCGCAGATCTAGAAAGAAGAAAAAGAGAGAAACCTGATTGGTGAACTGAGATGCGATGGATTCGTTCAACGAGAGAGAGAGAGAGATGCAAATTTGCAGCGACAAACTCGGAGCTTTTAGCTCCCTATTTTATATTCGCGATTACTTTAGGGACTTTTCAAAAAAATAAAAAATAAAATTAAAATATCTACCATGAGCATATGTGTCTGGTGGTGATTATGATAATTACGTTACAAATTCAATTTGGTTTATCTGTCTTGATATATATTTTTTTAGAACGGGTCCAAAATATTACTGATGAGAACCGGCCAAATATAATACGGGCTTGGATATTTGTTTTTAATTTATCGGTCTCGTGAGCCTCCTTTCATACACATATTTTTTATGTTTAATAATACAGAATATTAATATTCACATATAATCCGTCCAATTGTTAGGAATTTGTCATATACCCAATTTATGTGCGACTTTATATACATATTGTTGATAGTGATTTTTGTGACAAAGTATTTAAACAGTACGGCAATGGCAGAGATGAATTTTCCCCTTTTGAAATGACGGATGTACAGAAGGTATTGGTTACTCCTCGGCCAGGCATGGTGTTCGGACCCGGTTTCCCGGATTTGGCCGACCAGAGGACACAGCATGATGCAAGTCTCAGAGACCGACAACATCAGAGCCGAGACCGACCACTTTAGCCCAGTAGCTCGGTTCGGTACCCTATTTTCTCCTGGATCGGGATGATGAGCTCAGGTATTTTGGGTCAGGTCGGAAGCAGTTTGGGTAGTTCAGCTCACGATTTGGCCGCGCATATGAAGCCCGACGTGTGATCAAGACCGTTTGGACTTTTCTCTCTGACATGTACTATCGTACAAGAGACCTTTACAGGATGTCATCATTAATGGTGAAGTGTGGCAGTATAGAAAACTGAGTGATGTGTGTAGACACTGTATTTTTGCATAAGCCCAATGATGAGCCTCGTATGGAGGTACTACCTGAAAAGTTGCGGAAGTCACGGGAAACGAATGCAGAAAGGGAAAACTCCAAAATTAGCACCTCATTGGATTCGGACTCACTAGCCAGCTTCGGATACGCTCAGTTAGTTTCTGTTTCAAACCTTAGCCTCGACCCAAAACCTCGGCTCTGGTAACTCCTCTTATGTCTGTGGTTTCGTCTGAGGCAGTTATTACGGAGGCAGAGAGTAAGGAGGAAGGTGAATGTTCCCGTGCTTTTTCACTTCTTGTCGAGGATCTTTCTAAGTCTGTTTTAGTTGAGTCTCCGCCTTCTGGAACTTATGATTCGCCCACACCCAATGATAACAGTTTGGCTAATAAGGTCATTGATTCTCAGGAGATCAGGAAATTGGTTTATGGTAACAAATCTAGAAAGAGTTCTGGTGGAAAGAGGAGTCAGAAACGGCAGTCCCCGAGAGGGGGTCGACGGCACTGATTTGTTTGGGTTTGGCTCTACTCTTCTCTGTTTTAATGATTTTTGGTTGTTGGAACATTCGGGGTCTCAATGACCCAATTAAACAAGCTGAAGTTAGGAGGTTTCTTCGTGATGAGAAGCTTTCTTTGTGTGGTTTAGTTGAAACCAAGGTAAATGAGGTTAATTTTGTGAATGTATCTCGTGTGATTAATCCTTCATGGAAGTTTTTTTGCCACTCTGATATTCTTCCGTTTGGCCGTATTTGGGTGTGTTGGAACCCTAGTGACATTGATGTTAGCATTATTCGTTCTTCATCTCAAGTTATTCATTGTAGTGTGTCTCATATTTCTGGGTTGTGGACTTGTGTAGTTTCGGTGGTTTATGGTGAGTGTGACTACAAGAAGCGTCGGGAGCTTTGGGCCGACTTAGTTTCTAGTGGTAGTGTTTTTGATGACTCTCTGTGGCTTGTTTTGGGAGACTTCAATGTTATTCGCTCTCCGATTGAGCATTGTGGTGGATCTGTGGCATGGCCGGCTTGGAAAGATGATTTGGGCTGCTGTTTGGGTCAGACTGGTTTGGATGATCTTCAGTTCTCTGGTTGTCAGTTTACTTGGTAAATAAGCAGATTCAGTCCCCTATTTGGCGTAAGTTGGACCGTGTTCTCGCTAATTCATCTTGGGAGTGTCTTTTTTCGGGTTCTGCTGCCCGCTTTCTTCCCCCTCGGATTTCAGATCATTCTCCTATGGTGGTTAAACTTGCAGAGCTCCCAAAGAGGAAAATTCCCTTCAAATTCTTTGATTTTTGGGCGGATCATCCTGATTTTCTCTCAGTTGTGGCTAGGGCTTGGGACATTGATGTTCTCGGTACTCCGATGTTTCGTTTATGTTGTAAGCTGAAGAGTGTTAAGATGGCCTTGAAGAAGTTTAATGTCGAGCATTTCTCTCAGATTCCTAGTAAGGTTTTGGAGATTATGAGGGAGTTGGATAGTGTGCAGTGTGCTTTACAGGAGTGCCCCAGTAACCCCGCTCTGTTAGCTGAAGAAGCTAGTCTTTCGTTACGGTATGGTGACATGTGTTGGGCTGAGAAAGGCTTCAATAGACAGAAATCTCGTGTTCAATGGCTAAATCTCGGGGATCAGAATACTAAATTCTTTTTTACTGCTATGAAGAGTTTTCACGGCCGTAGCAATATTACTTCTATCACTAAGGAGGATGGGACTCGTGTGGAGGATGATGTTTTGGTTAGAGATGAGATTGTATCTTTTTTTTAGACCCTTTTGGGGCCCCAGCATAGTCAGCATGATATTGATAGGGTTGCCCTTAGATCTGTAATTACTAGGCATGTGACAGCTGAGCAGAGTGAGTCTCTTACCCGGGAGGTTTCTGATAAGGAGATTAAGGCTGTCTTGTTCGCGTTGAAGGACAATAAAGCTCCAGGCCCCAGATGGATTTAATTCGGGTTTCTTTAAGAAGTCTTGGAGTGTTGTGGGGGATGATGTCCTTTATGCTATTCACTCTTTCTTTTCCTCTGGGTGTCTCTTGAGGCAGGTTAATGCTACTTCTATTGCTCTGATTCCTAAGATTCCCAACCCTTCCCAGGTTAAGGATTATCGACCTATTTCTTGTTGCAATATTATTTACAAGTGTATTGTTAAGCTTATTGCGAATAGGATCAAAGTTATCCTTCATTCAGTGATTATTCATAATCAGTCTGCTTTTGTTGCGGGTAGGCGTATCAGCGACAATATTCTTTTGTGTCAGGAATTGGTTCGGAATTATCATCGGACTGGTGGTTCCCCGAGATGTGCTCTTAAGATTGACTTGATGAAAGCTTATGACACTGTTCGTTGGGACTTTTTGGTTGAGGTACTGCGGACTGTTGGTTTTCCAGAGATGATGGTGGGTTGGATTCAGGAGTGTATGACTTCTACTAGGTTTTCTGTGTCTATTAATGGGGAGTTGCATGGTTTTTTCTCTAGGGGTCGCGGGTTGCGACAAGGTGATCCTATGTCTCCTTATCTCTTTGTCTTGGCTATGGAAGTTCTGTCAGGCTTACTTCATAAAATGGCTCTTAATCAGGATTTCAGATTCCATGGGCGGTGTTTAAAGAACCGTCTCACTCATCTTTGCTTTGCAGATGACCTTATGATTTTCTGTAAAACGGATGCCTCCTCGGTTTCCTTGATTAAGGATTGTCTCAGGCAGTTCAGTGGTTTATCAGGTTTAATCCCGAATCTAGCTAAAAGTCATTTCTTCTCCTCTGGTATCTCTCCTACCCTTCAGGACCAGCTGCGTCTTGTTCTGGGCTTCCAAGTAGGGATTTTTCCAGTGCGGTATCTGGGAGTCCCTTTGATTTCTACTAAACTCTGGGCCTCAGATTGTGCTTCTCTTGTGGATCGTATTGTTATCCGTGCTAAAAGTTGCAGTAGTAAGTTTCTCTCTTATGCGGGGCGGCTTCAGCTCATTAAATCTATTTTATTCTCCATTCAAGTTTATTGGTCTTCTTTATTTATTCTTCCTAAGTCTGTTATTAGGAAAGTGGAGACGATTCTCCGTTCTTTCCTTCAGAAGGGTAGTGAGCTCACCTCTTCTAGGGCGGAGTGACTTGGAGTAGAGTTTGTTTACCTGCCAATGAGGGGGGTTGGGGATTAAGAGATTGGAATCTTGGAATAGAGCGGCTATTGTTAAGCACATTTGGTTCCTTTGTTCTGGCCAGGTTTCTTCTTGGTCGAATTGGGTCTAGTCTTATTTGTTGATGGGGAGAAGTTTTTGGTAGGTTCATTGCCCTACAGATTGCTCTTGGAGTTGGCGTAAGATTTTGGAGCTTCGTTCTTGGTCCCGGCGGCGGATGAGAGTTAGGATTGGGAATGGTGAGAAGACTTTATTGTGGTTTGATTTTTGGCATCCTATGGGTCCGATTGTGGATTCGTTGGGTGAGAGAGTGATTTATGACTATGGCTTGGATATGATGGCTACAGTTGCTTCCATTATTTTGGATTCTTTTTTGCGGTGGCCCCCATCTAGGTCTGCCGCCCTTGTTGATCTGGCTCGGGCCCTTCTTCCGAATCCTTCTAGCTTGAGGGAAGATGAGCTGGTTTGGGTGGATGATAGTAGAGGGAGATTTTCTGTGGATAGTGTCTGGAATGCTATGCGGTCTAGGGAAACCTTGGTACATTAGTTTCGAGTTGTTTGGTTCCGGAAGGCCATTCCCCGCCATTCCTTTTTGTTTTGGATGTCTATTCAGGGAGGCCTTTGTACTCAAGATAGTTTGATGAGGTTTGGTATCTCTGCTTGCTCGCGATGTATTCTCTGTGGTTGTTCTAGTGAGGATATTGATCATCTTTTCTTCCAGTGCTCCTTCTCTTCTAAGGTCTGGTCGATTGTGATGGCTATGTGTGGGTTAGATTGGAGTTGCCGAGATTGGCTTCAGACTGTTGAGTGGATGTGTCAGTTTTCTGACGCCTCTTTACGCCATCTTCTTGTTCGGCTGTCTTTTGCCGCGTCAGTTTACCATTTATGGAGGGAGAGGAATGCCCGCACTCATGATGCGCCTCTTCGGTCTGTTTCTGTCATGCTTAGTGATATTGTTTTTGATGTTCGGAATCGTGTTGGCTTTTTACGGAAGGTGAATCCATCTTATGACAATAAATGGCTTCACCTATCTTGGCACTTGCCCGATGACATTTTCTGTTGATCTTCTTTTGCTTGTAGCCTTTCGGCTTTTCTTCTAGGAGGGTCTGTCCTCTCTAGTAGTCTGGGGTATACCCATTTGCTCTTGTATAGTTTTCTTTTGGTTATACACTTACTTTATCCAAAAAAAAGGAATGCATAATCTATTCTCCCTAAACAGAAACCCATCATGTTGGTAGAATTTACTAAAAGCAGACTTTTCACATGCAACGTAGATAATACTAAAGTCAATATCACTAGCATAAAGTTCTTTAATAAATTCAAACCCAAGCAGTCTTGCACTCAATGAAGTAAGTAAAGCACACCTTCGCGATAGTGCATCGACGATAATGTTTTCCTTACCTTGTTTGTAGCGGATTACATATGAAAATGTCTCAACAAACTCTAACCATTTTGCATGTCATTTGTTCAGCTTACCTTGGCTCTTCAGATACTTCAATGATTCATGATCTATGTGGATCACAAACTCTCAAGGCCACAAATAATGTTGCCAAGTCTCAAGGGCTCTCACTAGTGCATACAACTCCTTGTCATATGTGGGGTATCTCAAAACTGCTACATTAAGCTTCTCACTAAAGTAGGCAATTGGTCACTTTTCTTGCATAAGAACTGCTCCAATACCTATCCCGGATGCGTCACACTCAATCTCAAATGTCTTCTCAAAGTTGGGTAACGCCAAAACTGGTGCATTGCACAACTTCATTTTAAGATCCTGGAATGCACGCTCCTGCTCTTCTTCCCATTTGAAGCCAACAATTTTCTTCACTACTTCAGTCAGTGGTGCTGCAATACTACTGAAGTCTTTAACAAATCTACGGTAGAAGCTTGCTAATCCATGGAAGCTTCTGACTTCTGTCACTGTTGTTGGTGTTGGCCAATCCTGAATTGCCTTCACCTTTTCCAAATCTACCTCGATGCCATCTGCACTCACAACAAATCCAAGGAAAACAATTCTATCCATACAAAAAGTACACTTATCAAAGTTAGCATACAGTTTGTCATGCCTTAACACATCAAGAACATGCTCCAAATGTATAACATGCTCATCTACTATTTTACTGTAAACTAAGATGTCATCAAAATAAACCACAACAAACTTACCTAAAAATGCACGCATAACATGATTCATCAATCTCAAAAATGTGCTAGGTGCGTTTGAAAGACCAAATGACATAACTAACCATTCATACAAGCCATACTTAGTCTTAAATGCAGTTTTCCACTCATCTCTCTCTCTCATGCGAATTTGATGGTATCCACTCTTTAAATCAATCTTACTAAAAATTTTGGAACCATGCAATTCATCCAACATGTCATCTAGTCTAGGAATTGGGTGACGATACTTTACCGTAATATTGTTGATAGCTCGACAATCAACGCACATACGCCACGTCTCATCTTTCTTAGGAACTAGAAGCACTGGTACTGCACAAAGACTTTCTCTTACATACCACTTGTCCATCAACTCCCGTACTTGCCTTTGTAGCTCTTTTGTCTCCTCGGGATTGCTCCTATAAGTCGGTGTATTAGCAATGACTGCCCCAGGTAGACCCGACCAAGGTTCCGGTTCGGAACCGGAACCGTACCGGAACCGAATCGGTTGGAACCGGACGGTTCCGAATCCGGAACCTAACCGGTTCGGTTAGGGTTCTCACCCTGACCGAACCGGTTGGAACCGAAAGTAAAAAAAAAAAAATTATTTACTTGGAACCGTAAGGTTCCACAAGTAAATCTCAATTATTATTATTAATAATAATGAGGTTTAAAATTGCAACCTTGAGCACAATAATCAATTTTTAAGGAGGTTTAAAAATCTCCTTTTTATAACCAACTCTTGGTTACTGACTTCTTTATATAAGCGATGTGGGACACAATAGCCAAGTAACAAATATCCCACATCGCTTATATGAAGAAAACACTAGCCAATAGTTGGCTATAAAAAGGATTATATGTTAAAAGAATTTTATAAAAAAATAATTCTATAAAAATGATGTGATAGTTTGAAAAACATTACGATTATATAATTTTTTTCTATTTTTTAAAATTTATTATTTAAAAAAAAAAACCAAAAGGGAACCGTAACCGAACCGGAACCGACCGGTTCGGTTTACGGTTCCGGTTCCACACTTGTGGAACCGGGAACCGGCCGGTTCGGTTCAGTTCTGAACTGGAACCGAACCGCCGGCCGGGTCTAGCCCAAGTATGAAGTCTATCTGGTGCTCAATACCTCTAATGGGTGGAAGCCCACTAGGTATGTCCTATGTCAGTACGTCACTATAATCCTGCAAAATAGATAAAATAGACACAGAAAGCAAATGGTCAGTGTTAGTAAAATAAATATGAGACTCCTTATATAGACTAACAATAGCAGAAGCTTGCTAGCCTTGAACGTTTTCCTCACTTCACCCTCACCCATGTAGAAACTCTTTTTAACTCTCCCTTTTGTTTCCCCCTCACGTGCACTCACATTCCACTTGGGAACTCTCATGACCTTGGCCGTATTTTTCTCACCAGATACATCACTCTCACTAGTCTCACCCAAGTTGGTGTTTCCCTTCGCTCTCTTTTTGTCACGCTCAAGTTACAACTTAACCTGATCTTCATGGACTTGTGTAGGTGTAAGTGGGTATAATAATGTAATGGGTTTTCCCTTATGCTGAAAAGAGTACTTGTTCTTGAACCCATCATGAATAACCTTCTTATCAAACTGCCACGGTCTGCCCAAAAGAATATGTCATGTATGCATCGGTATCACATCACATAGGACATCATCTGTGTATGGCCCAATGGTAAAGCTCAACAATACCTGCTTTGTCACACTTATTTCCCCACAATCATTTAACCACTGCAACTTGTAAGGCTTCGGGTGTCTCAAGCAACTCAACCCCAATCGCTCAATCAAAGCCGTGTTAGCAACATTAGTACAACTGCCCCCATCTATGATCATATTACACTCATTGCCATTCACACGACACCTAGTATGGAATATGTTCTCCTGCTGCACACTCTCATCCTCTACAACATGTGCACTCAAAGCACGCTTGACAACTAAGGATAAGTTATTCAGCGGGTATGCAGCTCCCTCATGGTCACAAACATCCTCCAACTCTGGCATCTCCTCCTCAACACTATCGGTAGAGTACACATCTCCACTCTTTTTATCAATCACTAAGGTATGCCTATTGGGATATTGTGAAGCATAATGTCCCATGCCCAAACATTTGAAACACTTTAATCCTTAGTTCTAGTAGCTGCACCCTCAAGTTTTGGTCTAGTTTTGCTCGGTTCTGCAGCCTCTTTACCCTTGGCACTAGGTTCAGCCCTAGGCTTATTAAAGCCTCCACTGAACTCGCCTCTAGGCTTATCAAAGCCTCCATCTCGCTTCTCATTCGGAGCCCATTTTCCCTTCCATGCAGAAGTAGCCTGAGTACCAAATCTGGATGTTGACATTTTCTTGAGTTGCCTTTCTACCTTGATAGCCATGTGAAGCATATCCTCCAAATCAACATAGTGATGCAACTCCACCATGTTTGCAATCTCTCTATTCAAGCCCCCTAGAAACCGTGCCATAGTAGCTTCTGCATCTTCAACTACATTTGCGCTGATCATGGCAACTTCCATCTCGGTGTAATAGTCCTCAACACTCTTGGTCCCCTGATACAGATGTTGTAGTTTCTGATACAATTCCCTATTGACGCGGAACTTACTTGGAGGATTAGGCCAAGCAAACCCCAAGAACCGCGATTTGATTTTGTAGGAACAAAACCCTTCCAAGGCCACAAAGAAGACCCACAAAGAACTTGTCTTTGAGAACCCTTAAGATGATTCCTTGAAGTGTTTTGCTAGCATGGAGACGCCACTAAGGTTGCCATGTCTTAGATAAGTCGATTGCATGAGATAAGGGGAATCCATCCCTTAAGCAATTTAGGCAATAGCCAAGACTTCAAAATGAAGATGAAATTCGAAATTTGGTGATTCTTTTTCATTAAGAAATAAATGTTACAATATATAGTACAATAAAAGAAACCCTAATAGTGCAAAAGACCAAAACACCCTAAATTGCTAACTTATGGCTAATTAAAAGTTATGCCCTTAATGATCATTTAACAACCTAGACAACTTTCCAAGAAAGTCAAAAGTAATAGAAACTTAATCAAAAACTTTGCCAAGAAATTCAATAAAGGAAAAACAACAAAATCACAAAAATCCAACAAAGGTGCCTAATAAGTCAACAAATGTGACAATTGTTCCCAAAGTGTTTAAAGTTGTCTCATTGCACCAAAAGCTCCTAAATTTCGTGGCCTTCATGTAACTAGGCCCAAATTATATGTCTCAAGCCCATTAAGTCTTGTCTTGGCTGAATTTTTAGTGTCGGACTTGATTCGGCTTGATTCGTCAAAACTGCTTCTATATTGGACTTGCGTCATTCTCATCTATTTCAATCTGGTTCTTTAGGTTTGAAAGTTGTCTTGGACTTTAAGATTGAATACAAATTAACCCACAATAAGCCCAATTGAACTCTGTTATTGAGGACCCTCTGAAGGGTACCCTGGATCATATCACCTATAGTAATGGCCGGGTATAAATCTCTTTCTCATGAGACTTCTAAGTTCTGCCCATGTCTGAACCGGTCTCTCATAATTTCTCCTCCGAGTAGAGACAAGCTGATCCCACAAAATCATAGCATAATCGGTAAACTCAATTGCTGACAGATTGATCTTCTTCTTGTCTGAGTAGTGATGACAGTTGAAAATCAATTCTATTTTCTTTTCCCATTCTAAATAAGCTTCAGGATCATTCTTGCCGTGGAATGTTGGTATCTTGATCTTGATGCTACCTAGATCACCATATATATCTCCTCGTCTACCATATCTCCTCCTATCATAATCCCATCTTCTGGCATCAAATGCACCTCTATCATCAAACTGTCTATCCCTCCTATCATTCCTCATATCAAACCTCATATTAGGCCTCATATCATGCCCAGGCTGAAATCTCTCCTCAACATCATCAAGACCATCAAAATCATCAAACTCATTTTCAGTTTCCTCTCATCTGGCGGTACATACTATGGTGGTACACGACGAGGTGGCATATTATGAGGTGGTGGTACATTTTGAGGTGGTGGTATATGCTGGGGTGGTGGTGCTCTGGGACCGCTACCAGTTTGAATAATCTCTACACTCTTGGACAATCTCTCCAAAACAGTATTAATGTTCTCCATCATATCTGTAAATTTCCTATCCAAAGCCTCAAGCTTTTCATCAGTGGTTATACCTGCCATCTCAACACTAAACAAACAGATTAGAAAGAACAAGAAAGTAAAGCAAATATGTAAATCCTCACAATCTCACGTGTTTACACTCGAATGATATCACTCCACTCGTGTTTGCACTCTATTGGCTTTTACCCGATACTGTGCTCACAATCACTGTCTTTTACCACTCTTGAGTTATTCCTCAATTAAAATGTGAATCACACTCAATCCAAGAATACAAAACCAAGTGTAGTCCTCAAGCTAGCATGAAACACAACGGACCCAATAATATATATATATATATATAGGGCAGGAGAAAATAAAATGCGAACAGGAATAGCAATGATGAAGACTCAATCAATAATACTTAAGCTAGAGTAATTAGAATAAAGAAGTAAACAATTAGCACAATGGAAAAAAATAAGCATGCAAATTCACGGTCGTATGCAATTTCGGGAGAAAATTTGCACCTCTATAGAAATTTTGATGGAATACCCTCCACGGGCACCTAAATGATAATATGGAACAAACTAAATTCAACCAAAAAATTTCACCTTTTTACTCTTTTTTTTCGCTCAAGTGATCACTATCACTCAAGTCCTTTTTTTTATAACGTCAGATGCTGATACTGTGGTTCTGATTTCAGAGGCTGATTTAGGTTTTGATTTCAGAGGCTGGTTTTCAGGGTCTGATTTTAGAGGCTACTGGTCAGGGTCTGATTTCAGAGGCTACTGGTCAGGGTCTGATTTCAGAGTCTGATCAGGGTCAGATTTTAGGGTCTGAATTCAGAGGCTAAGTTTCAGAGTCTGATTTCAGAGGCTAAGTTTCAGGGTCTGATTTCAGAGGCTAAGTTTCAGGGTCTGATTTCAGAGTTTAAGTTTCAGGGTCAGATTTCAGAGTCAGATTTTAGAGGTTAAGTTTCAGGGTCTGATTTCAGAGTCTGAATCTGATGGTTTATTTTTTTTTTCACACTTCACTAGGGTTTTATAAACAAATCACACAGCCGCTAAAGAACATGCTTATTTCATCAACATATTCTAAAGAAGAGATTGTATATGACGAACTATATGAAGAACACAACAAAACCCAGATCCAGAAATAAACAAAGATTACAGACTGATATGAAGAACAACAACAAAAACCCAGAACTGGAACATGATAAAAGATGAACTGATATGCAGAACACAACAAAACCAGATCCAGAAATAAACAAAACGAAAACAGAAACAAGATCCAACAAGAACTGAAACGAAAATAACAAAGAACGAAAATAAAAACAAAATCAAATAAAAAGTAAATATAGGAAAATCAGACCTTGGAACCCTGAGCCCTAGATACCAAATGACAAGAAACCCACTTGGATTCGAAATCCAAGCAAACCCCAAGCAACGGACAGGACCCCAAAAACCGCGAATTTGATTTTGTAGGAACAAAAACCTTCCAATGCCACAAAGAATACCCACAAAGAACTTGCCCTTGAGAACCTTTAAGATGATTCCTTGTAGTGTTTTGCTAGCAATGGAGACGCCACTAAGTTTGCCAAACTTAGATAAGTCGATTTTAACTTGAAAAGGGGAATCCCTCCCTTACAAGAATTTGGGCATAGCCAAAAAGCATAAAACTATAATATTCTCTCAAATTCGTTGATTGTTTTCAAAATGAAAAAGAAAGAAAGCTTAAATAGTGTTACAAAGAGAAACCCTAAAGGCATAAAGACAACAACGCCCCTAAAGCTAAATTACAAAAATACCAAAGTCTTCAGTCTTCAAAGGCCTGTGAAGCTTCATTCAAAACTGATTTGGGCCAAGTGAAGTGGCTTTGGGCCCTCTCTATTGAAGCCCACATGCGTCTCTATTTGTTTGTTGCAATCGGCCATAAAACTCTGAACTAATCCCGCCATTGCTTCTCTGAGTCTTTTGGTCATCTGCCTCGTAATTGGCCCTTCTAGTACTTGTAATGTGTCTTTTGCTTTGTTGTAGGCCTGGATCATGTAATTTAGTCTAATTTTGAAAAACATTTCACTCCTTATATTCTAATTGAGTTTCTTGATTATAGATCATCGCAGGATCCACAGTATTTTTTGATGAAATGAAGTGGGACCAGCCAAATCATAAAATCTATGAGTGGACCATTTTCTCAAACTGTTATTTACTTATCTATTTTTGAATCGAGACTTACTTTTAAACGCATAGGGCGTTAGCCAAGTTTGATTTCAAATGCTTTACAAAATGATAATGTTTTTAGAAAGATTAATTTCAAAGTATGATTTTCTGATTTTGGAGGCATGAGGGAAAAACCTACCTCAGATATAACTTGGTACATATATTGGAATTTATTGATATTCGAATTGACGGATATAACATGTGCACATGTAAATCAAGACTATGGGGATAACGATACATAACGCCCATAGATCCTAGATTTCAGGACTAGGGGGACGGCGAGACGTCACGCCCCTAGACCCTAGATTCAGGGACAAAATAATGGCATGCATTGGGGGACAATGATACGTAACGCCCCAAGACCACTAGTTTAGGTGTATGGGGGGACGGCGATACGTAATGCCCCTATGCGTCAGGTTTTCTACAGATACCTAGAGACATGGTTTTAAAAGAAATTGTTTTACAAGAATCTCAGAGATTTACAGACATAAAGTAGTTTTCCAGAAAGAAAGTTGTTTTCAAAAAAGAAAAGAGATTTCAGAAATGATGTTTTCCTTGAGATGATTTTGGTTTTAGAACAATGGACTTTCGAAAAGTATTTCAGTTCCTGTTTTGAACAGTCCACTCACTAGATCTTTCAAATGATCTAATCCCCTCACTCCTAGTTTCTTTATTTTACAGGGTACCCAGAGGAGGAGCTCGAGATGATCGATACTGATGGCAGTCGCTAGGGCTTTGAGTCCACTAGGTCAATTCAGAAACATAGTCAGTCGGAGTCAAAGTGAAGTCTTATATCAGACAATACAGTCAAAATTTTATGTCTTATATGTTAAAGTATTCATAAATGGTTGTAAAACTATTATATTTGGAGTATATGGTTATGAATGTTAAAGTGGATCTTGTATTGTTGAGTTAGGCTATGGTCCCGAGTATAAGATCATGTTTAAGATAAGATTAGTAGAGTTGATCAGAGTTAGATAGTCAGAGGCTAAGAGGGAATAAGATGGCCTATTCCA
>SKCR01033450.1:0-98880 GCA_019454045.1 Zanthoxylum bungeanum | reverse complement strand
AAAAAATCCCAAGGAAAGCACACCAAATGAGGTGCTGAAAGCCTCAATTTATAGGCAAATTTTGGGTCCGGCGTCGCGACGGCAAAATCCTTCTTGCGTCGCGACGCTGGCTTGTGTTGACTCGGTCAAAGCACGTGGACGTTGATTGTTGATGCGGATTTCGTCGGCCCAATAGAAAAGCGACACGTGGCACGCAGTAATTCGGTCCAATGATATCTTGACACATGGCGGTAGATGATTCACGGATGATTCGGTCCAATCAGAAGACGACACGTGTCACACGGAGTGTCGGCGTCATAGGATCGCGACACGTGTCCAACCTTTATTCTAGGAATTAAGATCTACTGGGATAGATCTAAAAGTTGTTGGCACTCTCCGAGAACATGTATATTGAAATAAATGCACGCGACCTGGTGTCTCATATGCTTTGAGCATATGGAGTCACAATCAGGCCAATCCAAGTGATAGTCACTGGATTGATGTTAAGAACATCCTTAAGTATCTTAGACGATCTAAGGATGCTTTCTTAAACTATGGAGAATGAGAACTTGAAGTGACTGGATTCACCGTTGCAAGTTTCCAAACCGATAAAAACGACTATAAGTCGTAATAAAGGATACTATATGGTTTGAATAACGGAACAGTGAGCTGGAAATCTTCCAAGCAAGATACGGTTGCCGAATAAACAACAAAAGCGGAATATTGTTGTAGCTGAGGCAGCAATAGAAGCCATTTGGATCTTAATAATCTTAATTGGATTAGGAGTAGTTCTATTAGCAGCTGAGCTAGGCTACAACATAGGCTAAAGAATTAATGGTCTCATCAACGATCCGAGTATATACTTCAACTGTTCATCTGATTCGTTCGGATCATACATCGTGGCGATGTGATGATCGAATAAATCGCATCAGATGATAATTTTGCAAATCTGCTGACGAAAGCTTTTTCTCAGCAGAAGTTTGAGCGAACCGTACATAGTTCAAGTGTAGGACACTTGAGTGATTGGCTATAGGCCAAGTGAGAGATTGTTGGACAATTATGACCCATAACATCACTATTTGTACAGAACATGGTGTTGTTGTACAAATTAACTATGTGACAAAGGAAATTGCTCTTTTATCATTTGTAATTAGATTACAGGGATATATAAATGATAAAAGTCCATATGATTAGTTTCGGATTGATAAGATATGAGATAGTATCAATCCATGAAGGTTTAATCATTAAAACATCCCTAGTCGGAGTATTATCTAGATTGGACATCGATAATGCGGAATAGACTAGTATTGCACTTGTGCGTGTTATGGGAGCATAACAGCATAGTTCTCATATATTTAAGTATTGGATACTTATGCAAGTGTAATAGGAGGTTGTGTTTACCGATGGTAGGGAAATAGCTTCGCTCTGGATAGACCCCTCGGAATTCCATTGGTAGTATGACTGTGTGTCTATGGAAGTCCGAATCAGGGTAGGTGTATTTGGTCTTAACCTGAGACTTACACCGCTAATACTTGCGACAATCAATATACTTTGGTTTTGGTCGTCTAGGGCTTTAACCAGTTTTATGTACGCCTCTTCTGGGTATATTGAGAATCGTAGTGTATTGGGTGTGGTGTCAAGATGAAAATATCACTCCAGTCATAGTGGAGATGATGATCACGTAGGATACGGAACTGGTGCTCTTATATGCTGCAGCTATCGGGATAATATGACTAGGTCATGTTTATCCGATTATAGAGACTAGTTACCAGAGATCCGATATGTGCTTCGTACGGGGCAGACACAATTCCAGCCCCAGGCCTAGCATGTGACATCCGATACTGGATCGAAATACGCAATACTACGTATATTACGCCTGATATATATTACATATTCCTTTAAGAATATTTCTGGAGAATTGGGTAGGCACGGTGCTTTGCTAGAAGCCAACCATGTCTTGTAAATCGGTAAAAATATAGTACTACGTACGTACGTGTTCGGATAGTCCGACGACCGGATTTACTGCCAACATATCTGGGGATCTCATGGGTCACTTCCCGAAGATTCACTGATGACGTATGACTCGCACATTATTAATCTGGGATGAATTAATAGAGAGAGAAAATTAATCTGTGATTAATTACGGAGATATTTTATCTGGGATAAAATATTATTTAAAGAGAGAGAGCGATTAATTTGGAATTAATCGATAAAATAATATATTCGATATATTATACGAAATTAAATTTCGACGCGGATTTAGAATTGGATTTTAATTCGGGCGAACGAGTTAATTTAGAATTAATTCGCAAGCGACGTGAATAGTAATTTTGCTAGGAAAAATTATTTAATTAAATTTGATTTAATTACGTCACAACGGAAAATTCGTTAATTCGGAATTAGCGAACCCGAGCCCGGGAGTGTTTGCGGGCCCACTCACATTTCGAATTTAAGTGCGGCCCACAAGTCACATCAAGCGTCACATCATTAGTCATTCAGGTGATGGATGTCTTGTCACTTTGAGTGATGTGATGTAAGTCACTTGTGATTGATGAGGGTGGTTGGAAGGCTTTATTGCCTTGTACCTTTTTTTGATATGATGAAATTGTTTGATTGAGTATGCTTGAATGATAATAACATAGTGTTATGCATGATCAATTTGATTAAAATTTTACCCTAAATCATTTTCATGCTTAATCAAGGCTTTTGATACCATTGTTGGGTTTCTACTAAAGTCACAAGGATGAAGCAAGGAAAATTTTTGTTGTTCCTCGCATCACAAAAGCCGATCAAAGTGAGTATTCCGCAACTTAACTTTGTTGTATTCACACATGTTTCACGCTTAAATCGATCTTGGTTTGACCTTAGAAACCCAACAGACGGTGTATTCTATGTTTCATAAACACAACTTGGATAGCCTACGATGGAGGGATTGTTAAACATATGTGATGATCTCGACTTGTATAGTTCAGAAATGTCGTTCGTATTCTTCACGAATTCGGAGGTGGCCGAATTGCGTACATATTAGCTAGGTTTATATGACAAACTTGTCTGAACTTAAAGAGTGCCAATATGAAGTGTACTCGTTGAGCACTTGGGTAGCCGATTATTTTTTATAAAAGATAATATTCGATATTATAATTATCAACTAAGATAATCAAGTGTTATTGGATAATATTGATTATTTACTTTGACCTAATTAGATTAATTGGATTAATTCAATATTTACACAAGGGTTTTATCGGGAATTTCATAATTATCTCTACTGTTTGAGAATATTATGATAATTGCAATTATGTAATTATAAGTGGTTTTGGCTTGATTTAATTGGATTAATCAAAGTGGCAAACATTGAACTAATCAATTTCCTAATCTTTGTCTTGATTTGATTAAATTAAATCAAAATGGTAGACAAAAGTGATTAGTCACATCTAATTAAAAGATATTTGGATAAATTAGATTAATCCTACATAAGAGTTGATTAGAACTTTTATTAATTAAAAATTACCTAAGTTTTGCTATAAATAGCAAGCTTTAGGAATGTTTTAATTAAGCTTAAGAAAGCTAAATACAAGCAATTCTTGGAGAAATTAGCCTAAGTTAGAGAAGTGTTTAAAGAAGCTTTGTGAGGTCTCTACAACATTTCATCTAGGAGAAATCAAGATTGGATCTTGGAAGCTTGCTAGCATTAGAATCAAGATTGGATCTTGGAGTCAAGCTTGCAAACCTTGGAAGTTATCCAACCATTTCAACAAATAGAAGGAGATTGGATCTTTGCATCAAGCTTACTAGGTAAGTTTGAACTTCTCTTAAGCTACGTTCTTCATTAGTGAGTTTTTCATTAGTGAGACATATAATGATGAATTATGTATTGGTATTACATAGCTTAGAGTTGAATTATGTGTTAGGATGCTTTGGAAGTATAAACACAATATGCTTGTAAATTAGGCCAAAGATGTTCATGTTGGACATGAAATAATTAATAAGAGTTTGGAACTCGAGATTACAGCTTAAAGCTATGACTACCATTCTAGAATCACTTTACCACCTTTGGGTGAACTAGAATTATTCATAAGGTATTTCATAGTGGGATTCTAAATTGGTTTGTGTTTTGATTCAAACAAATTCATATATGTATTTAGAATATATGTGTGTTAGTTGTATTACATGTGTTGTGGTTGGTTTTGATGTTAAAATTGGTTTTAAGGTGTATTGAAATGATATGAAAAAATTGGAAGTGTTTAGGATTGGTTTGAAGTTGAAAAATGCTCAATGCCTAGGGGAGCGTCGCGACACTGAGAACCAAACCTAGGAGCATTGTGACTCCCACTCTTCCGTGTCGTGACTCCGAGACATTCAAATCTCGTAGTTGCTCTTGCACTTTGGAGCGTCTCGACTCCCAAGGTTCCGCGTCGCGACTCCGAGGGCTGATAAACACTAAAACTTCATTTTCTCCATTTTGGAGTTTCAGGATTCTTATTTGGTCCCCGTTTTTTCCTACGAACTCGTATCGGAATGTAATTTTCATTAAAATATTTTAAGATATTTTAAAATACACATATCCTTGATATCATTGGGTTAGACCCACTTCTACTACGTGGGTCACCGATTCGACCATAGGGGTTCCACAACTGCCCAAACACATGGATCACTAGGATAAAATGATCTAACAAAGTCTCGATATACAACATGTACTAGTCTCAATGAATTTCACTAACCGAATCATGTTAACAAATCTCGACCATGAGCTTTATTTTAGAATATATCGCTAGTAGTGATACTTCCCAATGTCAATTACAATCCTCCTGTAACTGTGTACTACTATATATATATTATCGGGTCTTTGTCTAATATATACATCACTATACCTCGTTTAGTTTTAATCTAATATTAATTATATCAAATATGTATATTAAAGACAAGAGGTGCTACCATACACATTTATAATTTACTTACATTTAAATTATTATTCAAGAACTATCAATTTAGCACAAAACTCAACTCCGCACCAATTTTAAGGTTGACAATAAGGGAGAGAGTTTACAGAGAAAGGTTTAATTGCAACTTATTCTCAATTTTGTAGAGAAAGGTAAATTGCAACTTATTCTCAATTATCATTCAATAGGTGTATAATTACAGTGTTTGATATTATCTACAATCCTATCACATTTATTTAAACTATGTAAACTTTATAACATTTGTTACAAGATAAAGATTAAATAACTTTAAATTTGAATTGCTAGATATCATTCATATTCCTATCCAGATGGAGATCGATCAAACTCGTTCTGTTTTCACTCGAATTTTACCAAATACACATATTCAATATACTAATACTCAATCAACTCAATTTATATCAATACTCTACGCTACAAAACTACTTGATATATCTGAACATTTAACTATAAACTTGAAATTTACGGATCTTTACCGGGAGGTCTTACTGAGATTTTGAGGCCATATACGGACTCCAAACGACCCCCGAACATGCTGGAATCGCTAGAGATCATTTCTGTGTCGGCGCGCCGGCCGGCATTGGCCTGTTGGCCACCAGCGCAAGCATCAACCAAAAAAACAGAGAGGGGGTCGGGTGCAGACGATGGAAAACTTATGCCAATTTTGCAATTTCTTGAAACTTAAAATGTATATAAAGAAAAGTTTCTGGAATTTACATTCATACCCCCGAAAATTATAATCTGGCCCCTATCATGGAACTTTCTTGAAAATTCATATTTTTGAAGCCATTCTAATGCAAATTTCGAAATGTATTCAACATGAAAATTGTTCGTCTCAAAAAAAAGAGTCTGATGGTTCATGAATCAACTCAATCGGAGTTCGTTTTCTATCTTTATAACCAAAACAAGAAACTTTACGCGTATAACGATATGAATAAAAATCGCGTAACTGGTTCTCGAAATCACGCATTTTCCAACGCAATGAATCTTCACTTTAAAATATTCCGATCTATTTTCCAACACAAAAACTCTTATTTTCGAATTGAAACTCGTTTCGAATTCCAAAATTCAATACGAAAATCTTTCAGAACTGTTCCAAAAATATTCTGGATATTACAAAAAACTACTTAGTTAAATTATTTAATTAAGTAAGATTGGTAAGCGGAATTTTAAGTATTGAAATTGGAATGATCCCTAATACTTCACTAGTACATATTAGGTTATGTCTTTAGCCGCGCATAATCTAAACAAATAGATACTAGTGTAATAAAATATTAGATATTTTTAAAAAATAAATCTTAAATATAAAATAGTGATCGGGAGAGGATATATGATAATATATCATGCAATCTCCATTGTCAGTTCGATAACGTGAGATTCAAATGGTGCATCGAGACCATTTTATTTTTGTCCCCTACAGATGGCATCCATTTTAGATCAATATCAAGATCGAATTCGGAGAGGATAAGAATTTCAGTGTATCTAGTGATTTGAACTATACTACTGCGACACTTCACTAGTTAAGTCCGAGAATTTCGAAACGACGGGTTACACTCATAAATAATGATTAACAGTTAATCAAAATTTCTAGATTGAATCAAACGGTAGTTGATTAACATAAGAATAAGAGTTATTCTTGAATTTATTGATCGACTGATATTGTCTCGATCGAACATGTAAATGACTGACCTACCCTGCAGAGACACTTATTAACGAAATGTTAGGTTACTGTGGATAGTAAATTTTTAGGTTTCTAATAAATGATTCATGCATCAAGTTTAATTTTATGCCAAAATAATTATGATAATTTTATATATGATGAATGATGTTAAATGAAGGGTTTTTTTTCAGCCATGGTTTTAAATGGAAAAGTAACTTGGTTTTAAATGGAAATGTAACTTGACACTTTCACGGTCTGTGAAGACCTTAAGTTTATCTTGATGGAGGAATGTCCTCCAAAGCCGGCTAGAAGTCCTAGCCAAGCTGTCACAACACACACCAAAAATGGGTTGCGGTCAATGAGAATGCCTTCTACTACTTGCTAGTAGAGACGTCTGAGGTTTTTACTACAAAGCACGAACTGATGGCTACAACATCTCAGATACTAGAGTCATTAGAAGGCATGTTCGAGCAACCTTTTGAGTGACAACATCATGAGGTCTTGTGCTCCATGATGACTGTAAAGATAAAGGAGAGGTCATCTATCCGACAACATGTCTTAAGGATGATATGACCTATGTCAACAAAACCAAATCTCATGGAGTTCGTATTGACGAACGGAGCCAGGTGATCATGATTATGGAAACTCTTCCGAAGAGTTTCCAACTGTTTAAGAGCAAATATATTATAAATAAGTTGATTTTTACTCTTACACAACTAGTCAATGAGCTCACTGATGAACAATAACAAGTGCATATTTATTAAGAGAAAAATCAATTATTTTACACTAGTAGTTTCATTAATCCCCTTAATTTAGCATAATAATTAAATTTATGTTTTATATATTTTTATTGTGATTTTTATCTTTTATGTAGGTGAAATAATAATTTGGATGCATATCTAGAAAAATAGACTTGACATTTGGATTTTGGAGGCCAGAAATTTAATAGGGCGTTCTAATAGTGTACAACTTCGGACATTTCAACCATGTGCAATGTTCGTATTTTGGCCATAAATTTTTACTCCAATATCAGATTGAAGTGATTCCAGTTCCATATGAAAGAAGACACAGAGATCTACAACTTTACTGCTGATAAGATTTTCTAATTCTAAAGTTTTCAAGACCGAAATTGACAAAGAAGCCAAAGTGTGTTATATGTAAAAGTCATTATCAAATCAAAAAAAAATAAATAATAATAATAAATATTTATCAATTTCTCCATCTTGCATGTTTGAGTGGAGATTTGGTGGAGCAATTGATGGAAGAAATTTCCAAATACATGGCAAGAGGTGCGAGCACCTCTGTAAATAGAGGAGTTCTGCACTTCATTTTCTTGAGTCTGGATTCCGTAGTTTTCTATGAAAATTTATGGATTTCTAGCTTTTGTGTGTTTTATTTTTTTAAAAGCTTTCTTGTATTTTCTTTGTCTTTCTGTAGTAAAATTACGTGTGTTTTTATTCAAATTATGAGTAGCTAATTTCTTTTTGTTGGGGTAAATGGTAAAGCTTTTAATATGAAATATAGATTAATCTCACTTATATTATAATATATAAATTATAATCTAATGATAAATATTTAATTTAAATCTGGATTAATTATTAAGAAACTTTATTACCGCCTATATGGCTGATTTTATTTATTTGGCATAAATGCGTACCTAACTGGAGTTGTTATAGACAAACGTTATCACCGCATTTATGGCTGATTTTATTTATTTTGGCATAATTAATTCCTGAAATAAATTAATTGGGTAATAATGACAATTTATCATTATAAAAAGTGAGATTTCTAAATTTGAAATAGTAAAAGTGGATCCTCTAACCTTATTATTTTAATAGTTGCAATCCAATTAAAAATTATCCAATCACTTCAAACAATTCAATCTTTTTATTTTCACTCAAATTATTATTTTATCCTATTAAAATTATTCCATGTGGATCTACTCCGGTCTTACCGGGTTATTTTATTACTTCGACACTCTTATACTTGAGAGTAAAAAAAACCAATTTTTGAGCGTGTCAAGTTTTTTGTGTCGTTGTCGGGGAATAAATTTAGTAAATAGAATAATCCTTATATATTTTTTCTTTCTTTTCTTTATTTTTATTTTTATTTTTTTTTTGAATTTTGAATTTTGAATTTTTGTATTTTTTTTCTACGTAACATTTTCTTTCTTCTTTGCATTTGTATAGATCCAAATGTCCTGATTGATCCTAAATAAATCTTGAACCCAGAAATCCCACATACAGACAGACCTTGTTCTTAATTCTTCAAGGTTACATGAGATAGAAAATTCAATTAAAATTGAGATTGTATTTTGCCAAAGAATTTCTTGAATCATCCTCATCTAGAGATTCTTCTATAATTTTTTATGAGAACCTAATTCGAGAAATTGAGACAATTGAACGAGAAATTCAATTGAGATCTGAATTGACAAGAATCAGATGAGGTTTTTAGATCTAAATCAATACATTTTTATTTTCTTTATTTTTTTATTTTTCTCAATTTTATTTTTATTTTTCCCACTTTTTTATTATTTTCTTTTTGTAAGTATTGTATTTGTATATTTTTTTAAAAAAAACTCTTAGCATATAGTTTGCATTTAGGTTGCATGAAACACTTGTTTCGATTATCTAGCGGTAGATTAAATAGAGAGTCTCCATCACTTTCATCGTCAGTCAAAATGGCGAGAATCAAAATGAAAATCCACCTGCCAAGTTGAAAATCCAATTGATCAGAAAGAAAATGAGTCTCGGCATGGCGATCTTAATCATCCTAGGACACTCATACAATTCATGAATCCCACTAGGACATGATCATCATCTTGCATTGTTTTCCCCCAGATGCAGCACGTTTCAATTTTAAGCCAAGTGTCATCCAACTTTTACCCACATTCCACGGTCTAGAATCAGAAAATCCTTATCAGCACTTAAGGGAATTTGAAGAGGTATGTAACACTTGTACATACCAAAATTGCAATATGAATATAATTTGATTAAAGTTTTTCCCTTTTCTTTAAAATATAAAGCTAAAATTTGGTTGCAGAACCTTAGGTCAGGATCCATCCGAACATGGGATGATTTACAAGAATAGTTTCTAAAAAAAATATTTCCCCCTCATATGACAAACTCTTTTAAGAGGAGGATCACAACCTTCTTACAAGAGTCATGGGAAACACTTTACCAATATTGGGAGAGGTTTAAAGAGATGCTAAATATTTATCCACATCACGGGTTTGAAACATTGAGGCTGGTTGCCTACTTCTACGAGGGGTTACACCCAAAGGTAGACAAGTAGTAGAAATGATGTGTAATGGTGAGTTTATGGATAAAAATCCCGAAGATACACTAGATTACCTAGAACACATAGCAGATAATGCACAACAATGGGACACAGTTGGCACTTATGAGTTGTCTGTAAAACCATAGTCATCTGGTAAAGGTGTATTTAACCTTAGGGAAGACCATGTCCTTTCTACTAAATATGCATCTCTAGCTAAAAAGTTTAGGCATTCGAAATGAGGAAGAATGATCATGTCAAGTGAGTTCAAGAAGTCACATGTCAAATCTGTAATTCAAATGAACATGTCACACAAGTTTGCCCAACCTTGCCATCCTTACAAAAATATCTTCATGACCAAGTCGGTTCCATTAACACTTTCAATAGACCAAATCCAAACCCATACTCTCAAACCTATAATTCTAGTTGGAGAAATCATCCACACTTCAATTGGAGGGATGATAACCAAGCACAATCATCCCAACAACCTTCTCAGCTACACCAGAATTTCCGAAATTCCCAGAATTATGCACCATATGTCTCACCGCCTACCCTTGAGGATACCTTACATGCATTCATTGAGAAACAATAAGTCATCAATAATTAAAATGTGCAAACATTGATTGATCTGAAAGATACTTTCTCCAATATAATATCTGCTTTGACCATTAATGGGAAAGGAAATTTTCCTAGAAAACCACAGTTAAACCTTAAGAGTCATCAAAACCCTCACGGGGGTAGTTCTGGTAGTCAACATATAGACCATGTCAAATCTGTTATTACTCTTCGCAGTGGTAAGGTCATCCACAGACCTATTCTTGTACCTCATGAAACTGAAAATAAATCAGATTCAGAAGGTAAGGAAATGGTTGATGAACTATTACCCGTCGTTGATGATAACAATATCTCTCATGCATCTCCATTTCCCCAAGCATTAAAAATAAAGAAATTAAACCATTCCCAAGAGATATATGAAATATTCAAACAGGTAAAGGTCAATATTCCTTTGTTAGATGTCATCCAACAAATACCATTTTATGCCAAATTTCTGAAAGACTTGTGCACCGTTAAAAAAAAACATCAGGTAAGAAAGAAAGTTTTTCTAGCTAAACAGGTAAGTTCTATTCTTTCAACCAATAATGCATTAAAATACAAGGACCCTGGTTGTCCAACTATTTCATATATTATTGGAAATCAAAAAATTGAATATGCATTGCCTAATCTTAGAGCCAATGTAAATTTACTCTCATTTTTCGATTTACCAACAACTTAATATTGACGAGTTAAAACCAACTTCAACTACTCTTTTACTTGCTCATAGATCAGTCAAGGTACCGAAAGGAATTGTGGAAGATGTATTATTACAAGTCGATAAATTCATATATTATGTGGATTTTATTGTCTTGGAAACACAACCTATAGCAGACAGTTATAAGCCATTTCTTGTAATACTTGGTCGTCCATTTTTAGCAACAGCTAATGCCTTAATAAATTACAGGAATGAAATCATGAATTTGTCCTTTGGCAATATGACGTTGAAGCTTAATATTTTTAACATGTGCAAACAACCATACGATGAGGACAGTGAATACGAGAGCACATAACTAACTGAACAAATTGTGGAGGAATATATTCAGGATATTTTATCTGATCCTACGAAAATTTTTACAGCTAATTTTCTTGAATCAAGTACGCAATTAGATTCGGATATTTCTCATGATTTTTTACTTGATTCTACACAGGTACTGGAAACGATGGAGAGAAATAAAATTTTGAGGAACTATGAACACTTGAAGAAAAGAAACATGAAGAATAATCTAAATTGGAATTAAAGACTTTGCCTGAATGATTGAAATGTATATTTCTTGGAGATAAACAAACTTACCCTGCGGTAATTTCTTCTTCTCTTACAAACGATCAAGAAGATAAGTTATTTGTTTTGAAAGAGCATAAACAAGAAATTTGATGGACTTTAAAAGATATAAAAGACATTAATCCTTTAAAAGGCATTAATCTTATAAAATGCACACGCATATTGAATTTAAAAGATAATGTCATGACACATCGACCACCCAAAAAAAGGTTAAACTCTTACATGAAAAATATGGTTAAAATATGAGTACTTAAATTTCTTAATTCATTCATCTCTTGCATACCTAGTTTGGGGAAAACACCTATACTAAGAAACAGAAAGCTAAACAATTAGGTGTTTGTTATAAATACGTATGTTGGACGTGCAACACTCGTTGTCGTTCTTTAGGATTGATGTCTAATAATCACAAAGAAAAAAATCAACCCATTAGAGATGGCTTGAGTAATGAGTCATTAGATAATATATCACTGACTATTGAGACGCATCCTAGTGTATTTGATAGATTGATTCGCAACTTACATACATAATTTCAAAAAGAAAGATAATAATACAATCTTGGGAATCTGACTTTAAAAGACCATGTTTGCCAATTTATAAGAAAATTGGATGGGAAGCATATCCCCGACCCATTGACAGCGTTCAAGCCGTTATTGGACGTAAAAGTAGAGGAAGATGTGAGCCATTTTATTATTTTAATATGTAACCTTTCTTTTTAGTAGCAGTGTTGTATATTTAATTTTCAATTCCACACTAACCAGATGATGTCTTCTAAACTTTGTTTCTTCTTATTCAGACATTGGGGACAATGTCTCAATTTGGTTTGGGGGAGATGATAGTTGACTAGATAGTTTTTGTTTTATGTTTCATTGTTGTGTTTTTCTTTCAAAAAAAATATTTTCGTTTTTGTGTTGTTGTTTTATGTAAAAAAAAAAAAAAATTATTATGTTGTTTTTGCTTTATTATTATTTTGTGTGTGTGAAAAAAATATTTTATTTTGATTTTATTTTGTGTTTTAAAAAAATACACACAAATTAACAATAAATTTTTGACTAACCAAGTGGAATTGTTGTTCGGAGATGGTAGTGTAAGGAGTTTTCGCTCCTGAGACGTATCTCAATTTAATTCGTAACAAGTTATTTTTATTTTTTTTTCCTTTTGAATCATTTAAATTTGTGAATTCTCCATAATATTGATTAAATTTGATCTACGTATGCTCATTTGACATGTATTATCAACATACACGGTAACATATGAACATGGATTATAAGTGAAAATTTTGTAATATTTAGTTTTCTATTTTGTTAGAGGTAGCACCAAAAGGTAATGGAATTTGTGTTTTTTTAAAAAGAAAAAAGAAACTAACCATGCTTTTACTTAGTAACCAGACATCTTACCTCAACAAGCAGTGATTATTCTCGTAAAATGGTAGAGTTTGAGTTAGTTTTTAAAAAATGATATTAATGATAATCAAGTTTTTACTTAGTAACCAGACATCTTGTCTCAACAAACAGTGATTGTTTGCGTAAAATGGTAGAGCTAGTGTGTGTAAAAAAATATGTGTGAATAGCTTCGATTTCGTAACCTCTCTAACTCGGGCAATTAAGTTCGTATGAGTGTTTTAACATCTAGTGCCCTGTAATATCCCGGGTTTTTCGGAACAGCATTGGAAAGTTTTCCAATTAAAGTGAAAGATTTGGAAAGGGATCATATTCGAAAATTAGACTTTATGTGTTGGAAAATAGGTAGGAATATTTTTAAGTGAAGTTTCATCGCTTTGGAAAATGCGTGGTTCTGAGAACCGGTTACGCGATTTCTGATTTTATCGTTATAAGCATAAAAGATTCTTATTTCGGCTATAAGACTTCTAATGAATTCCGATTGAGTTGATTCTTGAACCATCGGACTCGTTTGTCCGAGACGAATAACTTTCATGTTGAAATTTTTTCAAAATTTGTATCAAAAGAGCTTCAAAAATGTAAATTTTTTAGAAAGCCCCATGATAGGGACCTAATTGTAATTTTCGGGGGTCAGATTGTAATTTTTAGAAACTTTCCTATAAATGCCCCATAGTTTTCAGAAATTACAAAAAGCTCATAAATCCTTTAATTCCTCAAAACGACCCCTCATCTCGATTTTTGGTTCAGCGGCTGCCAAGTCGCACCGGCAGCCAGCCGGCCACGACCGACCGTCATGGCGACACCGAGAGAGGCGTTTGGCCACCTTGCGTCCAACGGTGGCCGGCGGCAATGCATAGAACGCCGGCAACAGCGAGAAATAAAAGTGAAGATACGTGGCCATGGGTCTCTCAATTCCGGCTCGTCGCTCCATTTCACGGCCTAAGACACCCGCCAAATCGAAGCCCTCAGAGAGTACTACAAGATGGCAATGATGATTTTTCTGATCCGTGCTCGGTTGGACGAAAAACGAGAGAGGGAGATTCGGATAAATAGTGACCCACAGTGAACAGTAACTCCGATCGGAATTTCGTTGATTCCAGCGCGTTCGTGGGATCGTTTAAAGTCCGTATATGGCCTCGAAATCTCGGTAAGACCTCCCGGTAAAAAATCCACAAATTTCAAGTTTTCCAATAAATGTTCAGATGCATCCAGTAGTTTCGTAAAGTAGCGGAATGTTATCAAATGAATTGTTTGTGTATTAGTATATTGAATATGAGCATTCGATAGTATCCGAGTGAAAACAGAATGAATTAGATCGATCCGATAGATTATGCCAGTTTTTGGTAAAAGTGGATTTTCCATGTATTAATATTTTTTTGATCGTAATGATGGACATGAGTCGTATGTGATGATAAGATAGCATTTAGATAAATCCGGGTAGGTTCGGAGGGTTCTGGACCATTCCGTAGCATTTGCAGAAACTTTTTTTCGGAAGATTTTTCCAAAAAAATACGCAAATCGAGGATTCAAGTTAACTAGTGGCATGAATTAGTTTGTAATGGTATTTTTAAAGTAATAGACTTGAAATCATTGAAATCGGACTTTATTTGGTTGTCCCGAAAAGATCCGGAATTTTATCGCATTTAAGTTAATAATCTTGTAAAGTTGCGATTCTGGCGGCGTTTTGCCATTTATTTTGACAAATGTGACTAGGACTTGGAGTACTCACGAAGCCAGGTAAGTAACCCATGCGATAAGTGCTGAATGTTGATTTATGATTAAATACATACATATAGAGATGATGGAAGTGTTTAGGTTAAGACGAGAATAGATAAGAGGTAGTATCGAGAAAGAAGTTCGTGACTATTAATAGTTAAGTTTATCGATCGCCACAGGTATGGATTTTTGTTAATGTTTTAATTTAAAGTGAAATATTTGATGAGCTTAATATCTATGTGTATGCATGAATGTATGTAAGGCTATGAGCCTGTAACGATATGAAAATGTGTATGTGAATGAATATGAAAATGTATGAATATATGAATATATATTTGTATATGTATATGGTGTTTACAGAATCGGTGAATGGAGGCAAACCATGATTTTCTAAATTGATATAAGCTAAGCTCTTTGAATAAGTAAAGTACGTGTACGAATGGATGTGTTTATGAATTAATACTTCTGATAAGAATTCTGGAAACAGTGTGTATTTGATTGATAAGTAAAAGACATGAAGATTGTTAAACGCTATGGTATGAGAATTTGAAGTAATACGTATGAATATATGTTTGATGTATACACGTATGTATACCAGATGATAAGAAATAATTGACATGTATGTGTTAATGTGTGTGAGATCGTGTGATAAAATTATGTCACGTGTTATGTGTGATGTGTGTATGTTGATTGGTTGACAGTCTAGTGGTGTAGTAGTCGAGCTGGTTAGGAATCCATTCAAACGGAATTCATGTCATACCTATTCTAAAATAAGTAATGCATGTATATAAGAAAAGTGTGCTACAGTATGTACGAGTGCATATGAATCCCAAATGTTAAGTTATTGTAAGGTTACCGTATTTGAAGAAAGCTAAAAGATGTTTGTTTTGGTATAGAAGAAAGTTTATTTGGTTTACTGAATTGATGGTATTTCTTAGATGTGCATTCGTAATAAAGTTTAAGAATGTGACTTCAAGTTTTTTTTTTGTGATTGGAATGGTTTCTATGTAAAATGACATATTGTATGATTTGGATGTTTGGTTAATAGATTGATGTAAATGTGAATATGTAGACATGAGAATTTGACATGAGTTAAGCATAAAGGATAATAATAAGCTAATAAATCGAACTTGTAATAATTTAGTAAATTTGATAAATTTTCGATATATTTGATTTGTTTGTTTGTAATACTAGCATGATTACTTACTGAGTTTTAATAACTCATACCAAACCAGTTGCTAGTTTGCAGGTTGGCTATCAGATGCGTCAACCACTCCAACTTTGAAGTCATGTTCGAGACATGGATCACCAAGCGGCAGTCACCCTCGCAAGTGTCTTGGGAAATTTTTTAGAAGATTAGGATATCTGATTTATTATTTTATTTATCGTGCTGAGCACGTGGTTTGTATTAATAATTTAAATTTTTGATTGTTTATGATATGGTGGGCACAAAGCCCTTAAGTGTTGATAGATAGTGTGGACGGAGCTCTTAGGATATGATTTTGATGAGATTTGTATGGACCTGGGGTCCTTTTATTTGTTTGGAGTATTCTTGGATTCCCTTTGATGTTGGACTGCGATCCAGGTTGTCTAGTTTTAGGATACATCATGCCGAATTTTCGATGAATTCATAGGCTTATGGAGATGGGTTAATCCTGTCTCCTGCCGGTAGCATCCTGCCACTGGTGGGGTGTTACATGTCATAAGGCCAACTGATATATGAGTCACTGGCCCAAATCTCGTTACATGGGTTAAAGAGAAAGCTTAAGGAAATCGAACACTTCTTCTTTTTAACATCTGAGATCCGAGTAATTAAGTATGTAGGGGTGTCTTAACACCTAGTGACCTAAAGCCAACTAACCTAAAGCTCGCTATAAGGATTGAAGATATATCATTATTTAAAAAAAAATTAACTATCTTTGTATTTATAAATAAACTACTATTTCCAAAAGGTGTGAATTCTGATATAACTTTAGGATAAAAATATTACTCTCTTTTCCCTGTGAATATTGTGGGCTCAATGAATTGATTGATACCTTATTTTATGTGTGTATGGAAAAATAGTAAAAAAAATACATGAGAATTTGTTATATGATAATTTTAAAAGAAATAAAATAATTTCTAACTTGGATAAGAATTTGTTTTTTTACTTTTTGCTTAAATTACTAGGGACTAATAATAAGCTGGTTGGGGATGTGATGAACACTAAAAATTGTACATTTATTAAAAGGAAAATTAATCATTTTACACTTATAGTTTCATTAATCCTTTAATTTAGCACATTTGTAAAATAATAATTAAATTTATATTTTATATATTTTTATTTCTTATGTAGTTGAAATAATACATTGGATGCATAACTAGAAAAATGGACGTGACATTTGGATTTTGGAGGTCGGAAACTTGAAAGGACGTTCTAATAGTGTACAATTTCGGAAATTCCAATTTTGCATAATTTTCGTAATTTGGCCATATATTTGTACTCTGATATCGGATTGAGCCAATTCCAGTTCTATATAAAAGGAGACTCAAATATCTAGAATTTTACTGTTTACAAGAATTTCTAGTTCTGAGGTTATCAAGGTCGAAATTGGTAAAGACGACATTGTGTGTTGCATATAATTTTAATTATTAGAAAATAAAGTAAAAAAATACAAAAATACAAAAATAAAAATTGAAATATAAAGTGGATTATGATCATGTTTGCAAAATTATCAACAAAAAAACAAAAAAAAGGTCAAAAAATGAAAAATAAAAAAATAAATTCATAAAAGTTTGTTATTTATATTTAATTTGGAAAGTTGTAATTGATAATTGCAAGATGAACACTTCTACTATAAATAGAGGTGTTCACCTCTCATTTTTCTTCATGCTTTCTTTTAAAGTTCTCTTGTAGAATTTGAGAGAGATTATCTTGTATGTTTTATTTTTTTAAGTTTTCTTGTAATTTTTTTTTCTTTCGGTAATAAAATTATGCATGTTTTTCTTCAAATCATTAGTAGCTAATTTCATCATGCTGGGGTAAAGAGTGAAGCTCTTAATATGAGAATATAGATTAATATTATTTATATTATAATATATAAATTGTAATACGAATAAATATAGTTTAATCTGTATTAATTATTGACAAACTTTGTTACCGTCTTTATGACTGATTTTATTTATTTGGCATAATTGAGTACCTAACTGGACTTGTTATAGACAAATGTTATCACCGCCTTTATGGCTGGTTTTATATGTTTTGCTATAATTAATTCCTGAAGTAAATTAACTGAGTAATAATATCAATTTGTATGTTATAAAAAGTAAGATTTCTCTATATTTGAAATATTAAGAGTGGATCTCCTAACCTAGCATTTTAATTTATTGTTGTAGTTCAATTTAAAATTTTTCATAACTTCAAACAAATCCAATATTTTTATTTCACTCGAATTATTATTTTGTTTTACTAAATTTATTTCATGTGGATTGACCTTAGACTTACCGGGTTATTTTATTACTTCGACACTCTTATACTTGGGAGTAAAGAACCACTTTGTGGGCGTGTCACTCACTCAGTAGTGAATTTGTTAGGTTAGTAGGTAACCAAAGGCAAATTTAGCAGGTAGACAAGAAATGCATAGAATTTACGTGGTTCGATAGACAATGTCTCCAACCTACGTCCACGGGAGAAAAATGTGAGGATTTTATTACCTGCTCGGGATTAAGACGGAATCGAGCTACAAGTGGAATTTAGAGCTTACAAAGAGTAAATAAGCACATCGGGTCTGACAACATGGATGTTACCATTCTCTCAAATGGTCTGGTGCTGGCCTGCTTTCTCTCTCTGTCACTAGCCTTTTAGCTCTTAGCTATTTTTAAGTTGTGGGATGAGAGATTTGCTAACAAAACCCAACCAACCAACCAACTCTTGAATCTGAGACTTCAACTTCTTTATATAGACTTTCAAATCAACTATTCAAATGCCCATGATGTCAGCTCATGTTACCATGTCATCATTGAACCATGCTTCTTTTCTCCAATCACTCATCAAACAGTCGTATTGACACCTAACTCAACCATCCATTGTCAGTAGAAACCTATCACTTCAACCTTTTGGCTACCGCTACACGCTTTGTTGGTGTGACAGTTTGTAGCTCAACTGCTCCGGTACTGCTCCGCCTATCAGGGTCTATTCCTAAGGAGATTCGTTGACCAACTTCCGTCACATCAGCCTTTTGGAGGTCCAAACTTCCAAGTAGGGCACACGTCACACGGCTTCAAAACTAGTCAACCTGTGATCCCAATCTTTGTTCCTCGGTTCGGCATACCGAGGTGAATGATATTTGATCAAACTTCTTGACTTCTTTAACTAGGTCGGGTTGGTAAGCATGGACCCCTCAGGTCGGCTTCTACAAATACTCCAATGCTGCCAAATCCAACACTTCTTCTTTAGGTCAGGTCGTATCCCAACTTGCTTCGTCACTGGCAGGTTTGCCCTTGGGAGGACTCCTCTGCATAATAGGGTCGGGTACTTCTGTCTGACTTCAGCCTCTTTGATTCCTTAGACCTTTATCATCCTCTCTTAGCTAAGTGCAAACCTCATTCTACCTCTCTCGATATTTGAACTATATCGAGGTGAAACAACATCAACATGTTAAACTTAATGTTGGGGATTATGTTAATGATTCGAAATAGACCAGAACGACGTCTATCTAGATCGCTTCTAAATTATAGTGCTGGTCCTTTTAAAATCTTAAAACAGTTTGGACCAAATGCTCATGCTCAATGTTTTGAGGACTTGGTTGCTGACAAAGGCCATTCAAACCACCAGATGGTCTTTTTGCTGTCTCTCATTCTCACTTAGACATTGAACCTTTATTTACCTCTGCACCCTTGCACCATTTCTACCAGCACACAGAGAAAAAAGTGATACTATTTTAGATGAGCAGGTTGTGTTTACTAATGATGGAGGGAGTTTTTTCAGAGTCAATGGGATATCGGATCTCCCCTTGTCGGAGTTCAGTTCGCTAACACAACCGGCGAATGGCGATTTTCGTTTAATCCCGAGAGTTAATGGGGATATTTAATTACGATGTTTTATTATTAGAATTAATTTAGGAAATTTATTTTTATGTTTGGAATTGTTTTAATCGGAAGATTTAGCTACCATAAGTAGTGGTGATATTGTGTTCCAAGGGGTGTGATTTTTTTATGACAAAAGACTTAAAATTTGATTGATAGGTCATGATTTCGAATTTTGAAAGTATATTTTCATTTCTTATAAGAACTTGAGGATAGCCCCATGAATTTTATCTACTCCACTTAAATCCGGATTGGATAATTTAACGGTGAGATTTCCTAACGTTTTTTTATTTTAATAGAGTATAATTTGAATGATACAAAATTTCCTTGAGAGCTATTTATCTTTCCCCTCTCTTGGCTTTTTTCTCCACTCTGTTCTACTCTTGTTCCTATTTCTTCTTTTTGTTCCGCATCAATTATTCTAAAAATTGTTGTTTGGTACAACTCTGTGAACATACCCAGTAAACAGTTCTAAAGATATCTCATTCCAAGATGGGGCTCATTGAGATTGAGATGAACAAGAAGAATCACAAACCATATTAAGAATAAAGTAATCAAACAAGTAAATTTTGGAAGAAACCAACTACACCAGCCAGCTCAGCCAAATATCAAAAGTTAACTACCAGCTTAGCTGTACAAGCAAAAACAGATACTAAATCACATAACGGGAAAAACTTGGAACAGTTCGATTTACTTCAATCATAAGGTTTTCATTCAACTTTGGGCAGAAACAGGTCTCCAACACATGTCGGAACATAACACTAAGATGAAGTTCATAGTTCTACTAAGTAAATGGATATCTGATAAAGGTGAGAGGCCAACAGACTAAGCTCAAAGCCTCAAACGACCAGGAGCAGAGACAGCAGAAAGTTTTCAAGCACGAGCAGCAGCTGGTGCTCCAGCTGGACCACCAGCGCGTGGGGCTTGACCAGGAGCACCACCAGCCTTTGGCATATCCTCCTATTGACAACATGGTAGTGTAAGTGAATAAATAAGGCAGATGAGCAATATAGGAAAGAAAACAATTAAACTAGTACTACAATTACACCATGACCAAACATGAGACCACCAAAATTCATTCATCTAACAGCGCAAATATGACTCCAACAATTCAAAATAAAAATGATATTCTAAGAAATAACTCAATATCAGAAATGCTAAAACATGAAACCAATACCACTTAACTGAACACAGATATCAAATTCGGGAGCTGTATTTCCACAAAACATTAGTATCTTTTTCTGATCACATCCTTTGAAAGTAGTAACTTAGCATGGAATGCATCTCATTGACAGAACACAAAAACGGGAGAAGGGGTTGTGGTCCCATGAGCATGTAGTTGGATAGGACAACATGATTGTGCTCAAAATAATCTACACTGTAATCACCGGGACTAGATGGCTAACTTAAAAATAATAAATTATTTACATTCTGAGCACTTCAACATCATAACAGTAGTCTAGCACGGTAAGATCCAAATTGTTAAGGCATTCTTTCAGATATTATCAGATATCACTTTCACAAACAATCACAAAAAAGGTGATGTCATTGTAATTGCATTGAATCTTATACTTGCATTCAAAGGTCATCTGTTGCAAAACATTCATCTATTCAAAACTAATTTTTGTAAATTAGTTTCATAGTATCAAAATTACCGCAAAGAAGCAAATAAACAAAATGATGATGTGATGATATATGGTGAATTTAGAAAACATACCCTGCGCCTAAAGCGCTGTGGGGGCTCACGGATCCTCCTGTTGGTACGGGAACGAACCCTCACGACATGAGAGTGGATGGCACACGAGACGCAGTACAGCATCTTTGCATACAGCTTCGGAAGAGTGTAGCCTTCAACAAGAACACACAAATCAAATCAAATCAAACCAAATCGAAATCACAACAGAAACAAACCAAACTAAATAAATGGAAATGGAATGGATAGGCATAGTTGATTGATACCATCATAAACACAGGCCTCTTGAACATCTCTAACAGCGGCTTGCTCGACAATGTTCCTCACCAAAAACCTCTTAATCGCTTTGTCCTTTTTTTTTTTATCAAAGTCAATTTAACAATTGATTATAAATTAAAGAAATTTTCTCAGGAAACAACCAGAAAATAGAGAGAGAATATTATGTAAATTATATACCTTAGGGCAGCATTTGCCGCAGTTAGAGCAGCGGATGAACTTAACGTGGCCACGGCCGTGCTTGTTCCTTCCCCCGTTCCTTCGTTTGAAAGTCATCTTGCGCCGCTGCTTCCTCTTGTTATGATACTTAGACGAGAACGTGTCTATATATACCCTCGTTGTTTTGCCGCCTTAGGTTTTTCTTAGACCCTCGCTGGGCGGGGTGAGGTCGGGTCGGGTAACCAAGCTAATGGTTATAGATACGGAATTTTTTCTTCAAAAAAACAAAAAAGAAACTAGACAAAATTGTATAGTGTTGTAGAAAGCAAACTAATTTGTAACACCTCTCTTTTCATACACGAATTGTTATTATGCATATTGTTGTTGGTCTAGTCATTAAACGTCCAATAACATGCAAACAAACAATTCAAACCAGAAAATTGGATCTAATATGTATAAACCCTAAAAAACCTTAAAACTTGAAAATTAAGAAAAACCTTATGAATCCAAGTCGAGATAATCCTCTGTACTTAAGAACTTATTGGCCCTGTCACAGGTGCTTTACGAATTCGCAATTGGCCAATGTTCTCCCAGGATAACTTGGTTCCTTCTTGTCTAATGAGCACTCCTTGACAAGTATACAAACTAGGAAATGGTTGAACTCTCTCTCAAAAACCAAAAACAACAAATGACTCACAAATTTCAGATATCTTTTCTTTTCTTTTGTATTGGATATAATGCCTCTTTTATAAGGCATGTAAGGGTGCCAATAGGGCACCCTTTGGGGTGGGGTGCAACCCTCCAAAGGGTTGTACCCCTCACAAGCACCCAATGCAACAAAATGACAGATTTACCCTAATGAACATTTAGAAGAATTTCCAACAATCCTCCACAATTATTCAAATATTCATGGAGACACTTGAGAGAGTTACCATGAACTAAAGCTGCATCGAAATAGGTAGCTTTCGCCTTGAACCTTTCCTAGTGAGTGACAATCGGATTTACTTGGCAAACCAGTGACCCATAGTCTTGAATTGTTCTGCCGTTGGTGTAAACCAAGACAACTGCCAACACACAGCTTTACTTCGACCATTTTCCCGTTCTACGGTTGTGTTCATTTCGGCCCTGAACAACGGTCCCGGATTCATCAAGCACTTTAGGGTAACCCGCCTTTAAAAGTTTCCATGGAAGCGGTCTCACTTCTTACTTGAAATATGTGATCTACTATGAAGAGGTAATCTGTCTTTACCCTCATTAGGACTCATATAGTGATAATTAAAAGCCTTAGCTTATCATAACCAGTGACAGACAGCACTCAGCGTCATTATCGAAATGGGAAAGAGTACAAAACTCTTCAGTGCTTGTTTTGAATTGCACAAAGTTTCAGTTGTCCCTTTTGAACCTAGATCTTGGGATCTCCAATCAGCTAGGTTGGGTTTCCACAGTGACAATTCTTAATTTATAGGCTTCAAGCCCATTCCCCTCGATGACTTGTCAATTTGCTCTCGAGGTAAACCTTTAGTTAGTGGATCCGCTAGGTTTTCCTTCGACTTAACATAATCGATCGTTATTATGCCACTTGAGAGTAGTTGACCTATGATATTATGTCTCCGACGTATGTGTCGAGACTTACTATTATACATTGTATTTTGGTCTCTCCCAATAGCCGATTGGCTTTCACAATGTATGCTAATTGCTGGCACCGGTTTGGCCCAACTAGGAATATCCTCCAGGAAGTTTCAAAGCCATTCCGCTTCTTCCGTTATTTTGTCTAACGCTATGAACTCTGAATCCATAGTAGACCGGGCAACTCATGTTTGCCTCGAGGATTTCCATGACACGGCTGCATTACCAAGTGTGAAAACAAATCCAACCATAGATTTGGAATCCACTGTATCAGATATCCAGTCAGCATCGCTGTATCCCTCTAGAACAGCAGGATATCTCTCGTAATGTAGCCCATGTTTTGAAGTTTCTTATTCCTCAAAACACTTACTATGTCTTTACAGTGGTTATGTCCTGGATTGCTAGTATATCTGTTAAGCCTATTTACAGCTTGAGCGATATCAGTTTGTGTGCAATTCGTGAGATACATCAGACTTCTGATGATCCTTGAATACTCTAATTGCGATATGCTTAAGCCAGTAGTCTTTGATAGATGAAAAGTTAGGTTAGCTACTCCCAAATCTTTCATATCAAATTTACTGGATAACATTTTCTTGGTATACTGAATCAGCTCATGATTATTACCAATTATCAGCATATCGTCTACATAGAGACATACAATGACATATCATTCTTGAGTTGATTTGGTGTATATACACTTATCACACTCATCGGTTTTAAACCCACTTGACAACATTTCTTTGTCAATTTTCTCATGTCATTGTCTAGGTGTTTGCTTTAATCCGTACAAGGATTTTACAAGTTTGCACACCTTCTGTTCTTATCCAGGAACATTAAACCTTTCTGGTTGTTCCATGTAAATCTTTTCATCCAATTCACCACTCAAGAATGACGTCTTTACATCATTTTGATTTATTTCAAGACCAAATATAGCTGTTATGGCTATGAGCATTCTTATCGATGTGATACGAATCACTGGTGAATAGGTGTCAAAGTAAACAAGGCCTTCTTTTTGTCTATAACCTTTTATGACAAGTCTTGCCTTGTACTTATCTATTGATCCATCCATTTTCATCTTTCTTTTGAATATCCATTTGTAGCCCAGTGGCTTACAACCTGGAGGAAGATCAACCAACTCCCAAGTATGGTTCTGTAGGATTGAATCAATCTCACTGTTAATAGCCTCTTTCCACAGAGGTGCCTCCGGAGAAGACATTGTTGGACAATTATGACCCATAGCGTCACTATTTGTACAGATCATGGTGTTGTTGTACAAATTAACTATGTGACAAAGGAGATTGCTATCTTATCATTTGTGATTAGATCACCTTAGATATATAAATGATAGGAGGTCCCTATGATTAGTTCCTGGATTGAGAATGATATGAGACAGTATCAGTCCACAAAGGATTAATCATTAAATATCCCTAGTCAGAGTATTATCGAGATTGGACATCGGTAATGCGTAAAAGACTAGTATTGCACTTGTGCACGTTGTGAGGGCATAACAGGCATAGTTCTCATATATTTAAGTATTGGATACTTATGCAAGTGTAGTAGGAGGTTGTGTTTCACCGATAGTACGGGAAACAGCTTCGCTCTGGATAGACCCCCTCGGAATCCCATTGGTAGTTTGACTATGTGTCTATGGGAGTCCGACATCAGGGTAGGTGTATTTGGTCTTAACCTGAGACTTGCACCGCTAATACTTACGACAATCAATATACTTTGGTTGAGGTCATCCAGGACTTTAACCGGTTCTGTGTACGCCAATACTGGGTATATTGAGAATCGTAGAGTATTGGGTGTGATGTCAAGACGGAAGTATCACTCCAGTCATAGTGGAGATGATGTCACGTAGGATACGGTATTAGTGCTCTTAAGTGTTGCGCGGCCATCGGGATATTATGACTAGGTCATGTATATCCGATTATATAGACTAGTTACCAGACATCCGACATGTGCTTCGTACGGGGCAGACACAACTCCAGCCCCAGGCCTAGCACGTGACCATCCGATACTAGATCGATATGCACTATACGATGTATACTACGCCTGATACAGATCAATATATTCATGTAAGGATATTTCCGGAGAATTGGGTAGGCATGACGCTTTGCTAGAAGCCAACCTTGTCTCGTGAATCGGTAAAACGTAGTACTTGTTACGTACGTGTTCGGATAGTCCGATAACCGAATTTACTGCCAACATATCCGGAGATCTCATGGGTCGCTTCCCAATGATACACCGATGACGTATGACTCACACTTTAATTAATCTGGGATTAATTAGAAGAGAGAGAAAATTAATCTGGGATTAATTGCGGAGATATTTTATCTAGGATAAAATATCAATTTAAGAGAGAGAACGATTAATCTGGAATTAATCGATAAATAATATATTCGATATATTAAACGAAATTGGATTTCGATTAGGAATTAAAATTAGATTTTAATTCGGGCACTTGAATTAATTTAGAATTAATTCTCGAGCGACGTGATTAGTAAATTGGATTTATTAACGAGGCATCGAGAAAATTGTTAATTTAGAATTATCGAAACCGAGCTCGGAATGTGTTTGCGAAGTTACGTCGATTTTGAATCACGTGCCGCAAGTCGCATCGCAAATCACATCGCAAGTCATAAAAGTCAAATCACTTTTTGGAAAAGTAACTTTGACTCTTTGACTTTGACCTTTAAAATTTGGAGGGAAATTTTGGGGGAAAAGACTTTTAACTTTTTGGAAAAAGTGAAAACCTTTTCCTTTTCACCTTTTACCAAGGGTAAAAGAATAAAGTAAACATTATTACATTTGTTTTATTGTTTTTTGAAAGCATAAAATAAATGGTAATTACTTTAGTATTTTTGGAAAATATATAAGTGAAATGTTTGACACCATTTTCCCTTAACCTAATCTCTCATCCATCTCTCCTTTCTTCTAACAAAGGTCACGCCCAAGGCAGTGAACTGCCCAAGGTTGGCCGAAAATGATGATGCATTTTTGAGGGTTTTGTGGCAAAATCCAAGTGCTAGCACACTCCTAAGAGGTATACGAAGGTGTTAGGGAAACTCACCCACGAGCCGGGAATCGTTTGACGCAAGTTCGAGGCTCAAATTCATGGACCAAAACTGAAAACAGTGAGCAGTGGACTGCACTGCTATTGGCGCCACTTTGAATCACGTAAAACACTTTGTTCTTCTTCAAATCATCTCAACCGATCAATATAAGTATTCCGCAACTTCTTTGATATGTATTTCACACATCTTCATGCTTGTTTGATGATCTTGGGACCTAGAATAAAACCAACAGACATTGCTTCTTTATAGCTTTGAGGCTCATTTTCTAACACATATGTCAGAAAATCGGATCTGACTCTTGGTCAACCTGATCACCGTCCTTGACAATATCAACAGATCTTTTGAGAGACTCTCTTCTTTGTCTTTACTTACAAGGAAATATCTCTTCAAAAAATATTACATTCCTTGACTCAATCATCACATTTAGATTGATGTCAGAAATCTCATACTTTTGTACCAAGAATCGATACGCACTACTGTTGCAAGCATATCCAATAACTATACAGTCAACAGTTTTGGGTTATATTCCACCTTCTTAGGTTTAGGAACCATCACCTTAGCAATTGGCAAGACACCCCCACATTTTCAAATATTTGTAGGAAGGTACATAACCTTTCCACAACTCATATGGTGTCTTGTCCAATCTCTTGTGAGGAAGCTTGTTTAGAACGTAGTTCGCAGAAAGCAGGGCTTTCCCCCCACAATTTCTGAGGTAAACCATAACTAGTTAAAATGACATTCATCATTTCCTTCAACGTTCGGTTTTTGCACTCAGCAATCCCATTTTGTTGAGGAGAATAAGAGCAGTGGTTTCATGAATAATTTCGTGCACAGAACAATATTCACCGAATGATGAAACATATTCACCACCTCTATCACTCCTGATTCTTTTGATTTCCTTGCCAAGTTGATTTGCAACTTCGTTCTCAGTGTATAAGGCTCTCAATAGCTTCAGCTTTGCTCCTCAGCAAATACACCAAACAGAATCTTGTGCTTTCATCGATAAAAGTGACAAAATACTTTTTACCGCCTCTTGTTTGCACAATATTCATGTTCACACACGTCAGTGTGTACAAGTTCTAAGGGTTCAGAACTTCGTTCTATGATGTTCTATGTATTTTTACTTCAACACATGCCTCACACTTATGTTGGCTATCAATGCAAATTTAGGTATAAGGTCCATGTTAATTAATGTACGCATTGTATCATAATTAACATGTTCTAACCTCTCATGCCATACAATTTGTGACTCAATGATATAAGCAGAAACTTCAGCTTTATTAATAGCATAATTGACAGTCATTGAAAAAGCCCTCAGCGAGGTATCATTTTCCTACATATACATCATTTTTGGTCAATACAATCTTGTCATAAACAAATACAAACCCGAGACTGAGTTCTTCCGAATATCTGAAACATGCAAACATTCTTATATGTAAGCTCCGTTCTGGATATCATTTTCATAACTATTGTGCTTTGTCCAACCACTCTAGAGGTAGACGAGTTTCCCATTGTCAGATGATCGCCACCATCGACCTTTCTGATACGAGGAAAACATCTTGCTATCAGCACAGATATGACGAGTAGCCCCAGTGTCTACCCACCATTCTCTCGGATACCCAACCAAGTTGGCTTCAGTTACCACTGCTGAGAGGTTCATTTCTGAAATCTCACCAGTTAACTGCTCATCTTCAGCGACATAGGCCTCATTTTTCTTGCCCTTGTCCTGAGACTTCTTGTTTCTGCAGTCTTTTGTCATATGACCGCTCTTTTCACAGTTGTAGCACTTCCCCTTGAACTTCTTGTTCACTTGGGAAGAATCAGCTCCACTGTTTCTATTATTGCTACCCTTTACACCCTCAATGATGTTGGCCTTAGACTTCATAGTCTTGTAGCTGGCCTTCTCGGACATCCTGTTGTCATGTTCGATTCTCAATCGAACTTCAAGGTCTTCAAGGCTCATCTGCTTCTTTTTGTGTTTCAGATAGCTCCTGAAGTCCTTCCATGATGGACGTAATTTTTCTATTATGGTGGCAACTTGAAACGTCTCACAGAGTTTCATTCCTTCATCCAGTATTTCATGAATGATCAACTGCAGTTCACCCAACTGAGACATCATTCTACCCACGACAAATTTCTTTTGTCCGACATCCTCGGTTTTGTATTTCTTCTCGAGAGATTCCCAGAGAATCTTCGCAGAAGACATGCCTTAGTACACAAAGTACAGGGTATTGTCAAGACCACCCATAAGGTAATTCTTGCATAGAAAGTCGCCAGACGACCATGTCTCTTCTCGCAGTTCCTTGGCTACCTCTGATTCACCCTCCATAGGACCCGGAGGATATTTGAGGTACTTAGCCAACTGCAAAGTTGACAGGTAGAATAGCATTTTGCTCTGCCACTGTTTGAAGTTTGGCCCACCAAACTTCTCCGGATTTTCTCCATGAGAGACCGGTACTATGATGTTTCCACTTGGAAAAATCAACAGGGGTCAATAGGTCTACAAAAGACAAATTGCACAACGATCAACGAATGATCTTGTTCAAAGTGATATACTAGGTAACCACTTGTTGTTCTATTGGACAGTGGTTCCAATAAACACAAGTCCTTAAATTTCAACTAAAGACTCTTTAGCAATTCAAACCCAGAACTACACTTTATTCAAAATACAATATGTGTAGATATGTGTAAGTGTCAATCAAGATTAGATGGAATTTCTTGTGTATGATTACACTTTAAATTCTCAACCAAGTATGCAACACTCAATCAATTTCAAATTTATCACTATGTGTATGCTTGTGATAATTGAACAACCTAATAATAACTTAAATCTATACTACCAAGATTAATGTGTTACAGTATATGATTTACTAAGTTAATATTAATTTAAGTTTACAGTTTATAATAATTACAGGACTATTTCGTTAGTGTCGCGTTCGTATATACGTTCGAACGAGACTAGCAGTGTGGGTGCGTTCGTGTTGCGTTTGACAACACGTTCGAACGAAGTGTTTCCAGAGAGTTCACGTTCGAGTAGCGTTTGATAATGCGTTCGAACGAAATGATTCCAGAGAGTTCGCGTTCGTATAGCGTTCGAGAACGCGTTCGAACGAAATGATTCCAGAGATTTTGTGTTCGAGTTGCGTTTAGGACGCGTTCGAACGTTCTTAGGTAGAAGGCTTGCGTTCAAGTTGCGTTTGAAGACGCGTTTGAACGTTCTTATGAAATTTCAGATTTTAAGCCTTCGCGTTCGTCGGGCTTTCGAACGCCCTACGGGTTTACATGCACAGTTCGTATTTTTTCTAGAAAATTTTTACCCTAGCATGCGAATTACAGTCTAACAACATTAGAATCCGATTAAGTTCTTAAGATTGTTGTTGGTCTAGTGTCATTAAACATCCAATAACATGCAAACAAACAATTCAAACCAGAAAATTGGATCTAATATGCATAAACCCTAGAAAACCTTAAAACATGAAAATTAAGAAAAACCTTATGAATCCAAGTCGAGATAATCCACTGTCCTTAAGAACTTATTGGCCTCGTCACATGTGCTTTACGAATTCGCAATTGGCCAATGTTCTCCCAGGATAACTTGGTTCCTTCTTGTCCAAGGAGCACTCCTTGACAAGTATGCAAACTAGGAAATGGTTGAACTCTCTCTCAAAAACCAAAAACAACAAATGACTCACAAATTTCAGATATCTTTTCTTTTTCTTTTGTATTGGATATAATGTCTCTTTTATAAGGCATGTAAGGGTGCTAATAGGGCACCCTTTGGGATGGGGTGTAACCCTTCAAAGGGTTGTACCCCTCACAAGCACTCAATGCAACAAAAGGACATATTTACCCTTAATGAACATTTAGAAGAATTTCCACCACATATAATTATATATTAATAGGTTTGATGTTTGTGTGGTCTTTGATGAACTATAAAAAGTGCACATGAAAAATTAAATTATTTTATACTTATAGTTTTATCAATCTCCTAAATTTAGCATATTTATTAAATAATAATTATATTTATGTTTATTATGATTTTTATCTTTATATAGGTGAGATAATACTTTGGATGCATAACTAAAAAAATGGACAAGACATTTGGATTTTGGAGGGCAAAAACTTAATAGGGCGTTCTAACAGTGTACAAATTCGAAAATAACAATCTTGTATAATTTCCATATTTTGACCATAATTTTTTACTCCGATATCGGATAAAAGTAATTCATGTTCCAGATGAAAGAAGACTCAAATATTTACAACTTTTTTGTTGACAACATTTTCTAATTCTGAAGTTTTCAAGGTCAAAATTGATGAAAGATCCAAAGTATGTTTTATATAATTAGTTAAGTCAAATCAAAAAATAAAAATAAATAATAATATGATGGAAATCCACCTCATCTTTCACCATCATCTCCCACCAAACATGGATGCAATTGCAAATCGAATTTACAATTACATCAGGAGGTGCGAGCACCTTTATAAATAGACGTGTTATGCACCTCATTTTCCTCAGTCTGATTTCCACAATTCTCTCTGAAAATTTGTGGAATTTCAATTCTTGTGTCTTTTATTTTTTTAAAGCTTTCTTGTATTTTCTTTTTCTTTCAGTAATAAAAATTATGTGTGTTCTTATTTAAATTATGAGTAGCTAATTTCTTTCTACTGGGGTAAAGGGTGAAGTTTTTAAAATGAAAATATATATTAATCTCACTTATATTATAATATATAAATTGTAATCTAATGATTAATATTTAATTTAAATCTGGAATAATAATTAACAAACTTTGTTACCGTCTACATGGCTTGTTTTATTTATTTGGTATAATTGAGTCCCTAACTGGACTTGTTATAGACAAAAATTATCATTATCTTTATGGTTAGTTTTATATGTTTTGGCATAATTAATTCCTGAAATAAATTAACTAGGTAATAATGAAAATTTATATATTACAAAAAGTGAGATTTCTAAATTTGAAATACTAAAAGTGGATCCCCTAACCTCAATATTCTATTTTATTATTGCAGTCCAATTTAAAATTCTTCAATCACTTCAAACAAATCAAGCCTTTTTATTTTTACTCAAATTGTTATTTTATTTTACTAAATCTATTCTCTGTGGATCGACCCCGGACTTACAGGGTTATTTTATTACTTCGACAGTTTTATACTTTGGAGTAAAGAACCACTTTTTAAGCGTATGAATCTTTCTCAGCGCCGTTGACGGTGAATATAATTTAGTAGATATAATAATAATTTAATCCTTGTACTTTTTCTTTTCTTTTATTTTTATTTATTTTTTTATTTTCTGCATCTTATTTTTTTTACTACATTTGTTTTTGTATTTTTGTTGTCATTTATTTTAATTTTTTCACTTGTTTATTATTTTTCTTTTTGTAAGTATTATATTTTTTATTTTAGCATATAGTCTGCATTTATGTTATATGAGGCATTGGTCTCAATCATCTAGCGGTATATTAAACAGAGAGTCTTCATCACCTTCATCGTCAGTCAAAATGACTGAGAACCAAAATAAAAATCTAACAACCCGAGTTGAAAACCCAGTTGATCGTGAAGAAAACTAGTCTCAGCATGTCGATCTTAATCATCTTATAACACTCAGATAATTCATGAATTCTGCTAGGACATGATCACCATCTTGCATTATTTTTCCCCAGATGCAGCACTTTTCAATTTTAAGTCATGTATCATCCAACTTTTACCCACATTCCACGGTCTAGAATCAGAAAATTCTTATTAGCACTTAAGGGAATTTGAATATGTATGGAATATTTGCAGAGACCAAAATTGCAGCATGAATATAATTCGATTAAAGTTTTTTTCCATTTTCTTTAAAGTATAATGCTAAAAATCTTGACAAAGGAAATTGCTCTTTTATCATTTGCAAGAACATTTTATGAAAAAATCCTTTCCCCCTCATAAGACAAACTCCTTTAAAAGGAGAATCACAACTTTCACACAATAGTTAGGGGAAACACTTTACCAATATTGGGAGAGATTTAAAGATATGTTGAATGTTTGTCCACATCACGGGTTTGAAATATGGAGACTGGTTTCCTAATTCTACGAGGGTTTCACATCCCAAGGTAGATAAGTAGTAGAAATGATGTGTAATGGTGAGTTTAGGGACAAAAATCTCTAAGATGCACTAGATTACCTAGAACACATAGCAAATAATACACAACAATAAGACACAGTTGACACTTATGAGTCGTCTGTAAAACCACAGCCATCTGGTAGAGGTATATTTAACCTTATGGAAGACCATGACATCTCTAGCTAAAAAAATTGAGGCAATAGAAATGAGGAAGAGTGATCATGTAAAGTCAGTTCAAGAAGTCATGTGCCAAATCTGTAATTCAAATGAACATGTCACACAAGTTTGTCCTATTAAGATTGGTGCTCTGAGCACCAATCCGGATCGTATTTATGTCTGATTCATGAATACGAGCAATACCTTTTTCCATAATATTACTAATTTAAATAGTTGCATTTCTTGTCTTTTATATATGTATTCGATCTAATTTCGATTAGATTGATTAGATTGAAACTAAATCTGGTTTAGTGATTGTACGGGCCAAAATTGGGCCGAGGGTAAAACTGTATTTTCACTTCGAACCTAATACCGAATAAGGCTCATAGACAAAGGTACAACTGAGAGCCTGAATACCAAAAAGCCCAGTGTAAAGCCCAAAGAAGACTTATTCCACTTGCAGATAAAGATTAACACATAAAGTCAAGCCAAGAAACAGAATATAAACATACCACAAATCATTACCAACTATTTCCCTATTTTCCCAAACATGATACGTATCCTCCACATGCAGAGATTCATGATCACCGAATGTTTATGTTTTAAACATGTTATGAGGACCCCGTTCCCATATGCTAAACCAAAGAAATCATATTTCTCCAACTATAAATAGAAGCAGAATTCGGAGTGTAAGGCATTCAAGCTTCTCCACTCTCATACAAGCCTCTATTCTTTGACACAAGCTCTTAGAGCTTCACATTTCATAAACATTTTCCTCTGCCCTCACGACCACCCAAAGAAGGTTAAGGTAATAGCAAACCTTGCTTTCACATTTTACTTATTCACTGCTCATTTCATACTACTGACTTGAGCGTCGGAGTGCCCCCGACACCCATCACACCGGTGGGTAGTCTACTCCCGCTCACTCTACATTTGTTTTACAGGATTGCTAGTGCCCTCAACCTATAAATTCTCGATTGTGGACCTCGGTCCAAATCCAGCATCCACAATTTGGCGCCCACCGTGAGGCCTTAGCGATTCATAGCAGACGAAGATCTCACATTCTACAATACTCAAAACATAGTCACTAATGGCTTCAAGCAATGAACAAGCACCTGATCCAGTAGCATCACAACTAGCCATACTCCAGGAAAGATTGCAAGCTTTGGAAGAGAAAACTAAACCATGCGAAACTCCAACATAAACCTTCGAAAGCAGTTGGAGTTAATCTCATCCATATCTCAACATCATAACACCCCATATCAACCCAACAATCATGCCACTCCATCTAATCTCTTGGGAGTATTCAACGAAGTGGCAGATGACAATCCATCAAATGGCGGCCAGAGGAACCTACCAATTTCCCCAGTCGACCAAGCACAACATGTCGCGTCCACAATGAGGAGGGAAATGATGGAGTTTAAAGAAGCAGTTATGTCCAGCCTACCAGGAGCGAAACTACCGATAAAGAAAAGTAGAGTATGAACCATTTCTGACACTCCTTTCTTGGAGACCATCACATCTGTTGAGCTACCACGGAAGTTCAGTCCACCGGACATGAAGTTGTATGATGGATCCACTGACCCAGACGACCATGTTATCCACTATAAATAAAAAATGATGTCAACTGGTCTGGCTCCTCACCAATGGGAAGCTGGAATGTGCAAAGGATTTGGAGAAACTTTGACAGGACCCGCCCTTACCTGGTTCATCAACCTACCATACAGATCCATTGAGTCGTATCAATAATTAGTAGATAAATTTGCGGAGCACTTCGCAAGCTCTTGCAAGCTTGAAAAAACTACTGATGACCTCAATGCCATCCAACAACGAAGGGGGGAATCCTTGCGAAGCTACGTCGCTCGCTTCAACAAAGAAAGGATAACTATTCAGATCTCCATCAGCCAACAGTTGTGGAGGCTTTCAGAAATGGGTTACTCTCTGAGAGTGGACTCTACAAAAAGTTAACCAAATTCCGATGCTACGTAATGGACCAAGCCATGGCACGAGCCCAAATTGAAATCAGGTGGGAAGAAAACAAGAGGAATAAAAGGAAAGATAATTCCTCCAACTTGCAGAATGAAAGAATGCATCATGCTCCCAAACGACATAAAGAATTTGCAAATATGATGCCTCATCATCTTTCAGATAAGAGGAATCATCAAAGAAAAAAACATCAACCTCTCCGTAAAGATTTTGATCGACGACCGCTACCATACAAAGCCCAAGAGAGAACTTAAGCTGACAAACCAAGGCTCCCAGACTACAATTTTTCTATCTCCCCATGAGAATTAGTTTCGGTCCTTAAAAAAATGGGGAGTGAGGTGAGATGGCCCCCACGTAACGAAGAAAGTTCAAAAAAGAAATACACCAGTAAATGGTGCGAATTCCATCGAGACTACGACCATACTACAGCTGAATGCGTAGCATTGAGGCTGGAGGTCCTGGAGTTGCTGAACAAAGGATTCATGAGGGATTTACTTACAGAGAAAAGGAAAGCTACTTTAGCCCGAAGAAACGAAAGAGATGGCCAAGGAGAAGCTCCAATTCCACCTCCACCAATTGACAACATAGCGAATTTCATATCAGGAGGATCAGAAGTCAGTGGGATTTCCTACTCAGCAGCCAAACGGCATACTAGGACTGTCATGATGAACATTCCTCACTCTACAATGTCCATGGAGAGGATGTTTACCAACCTGATCATGGAGTTTCCAGACGATAGCGACTCCGGTAGTATGGATCCATATCATGATGCTTTGGTGATCTCCTTACAAGTGGCAAACTTTATGATCAAACGAGTACTAGTGGACACAGGATCTTCAGCCAGCATCATCTTCGCTGCAGCCCTTGCAGACATGGGAGCCGAACTGGAAAAAGTAAACAGGCGAACGGCGATGTTGATTGGTTTCAGTGTTGAACAAAAATTTACCATTGGAGAAATAACTCTTCCAGTCTACGCGGTGGGGATCAACAAGATGACTACTTTCTTAGTCTTAGACTGTCCTTCAGCCTACAATCTTATCATTTGTAGACCATGGATTCATGAGATGAGGGCAGTGTTATCCACTTATCACCAAGTTCTGAAGTTCCCTACAAAGTGGGGGATTCATGAAATAAAGGGAGACAAGGCAACTTCAAGAGGTTGCTACTAGACGACATTGAAGACCAAAACTCATTCTGCATAGTAATTACAGAAAGGACCTCATTGTATGGAACCGACACTACCGAACATTGAAGAACTTGATGAGGTCCAGATTCATTTTGAGCATGCAGATCACAAGACGCAAGTAGGTGCAAATCTGGATCCCAAGCTACGAGTAGACTTGGTTGATTTTTTGCTAAAATGACACGACCAATTCGCATGGTCACACAAAGATATGACTGGGATCGACCCTGAATTGATTACCCATCAACTCCATGTGGATCCAGACTACCCTCCTGTCAGACAAAAGAGGAGAAAGTTCACCCCATAGAGGAATCAAATTATCGATGAAGAAGTTCAAAAATTACTGCAGAATGGTGCCATCAATGAAGTCTCATTCCCATAGTGGCTAGCCAATGTGGTGGTGGTGCGAAAGAAAAATGGAAAGTGGTGAGTCTGTTTTCATTTCACAGACTTGAACAAAGATTGCCCAAAAGACTCATTCCCACTACCTCACATCGATTCAATGGTTGATGCTACACCCGGGCATGAATTGTTAAGTTTCATGAATGCGTATTCTGGCTACAATCAAATCCTCATGCATCCAGACGACCAAGAGAAGACTGCCTTTGTCACCAATAAAGGTATTTTCTGTTACAAGGTAATGACCTTTGGCCTCAAAAATGCTGGAGCCACCTACCAACGAATGGTCAACCAAATGTTCTCTCAACAGATTGGGAAGACAATGGAAGTCTACATAGACGACATGATGGTGAAGTCTTCAAAATCAGAACAACATCTAGAGCACTTGGAAGAAGCATTCAACATAATAAACATGTATGGGATGAAGTTGAACCCAACTAAATGTGCATTTGGAGTCGCTTCAGGGAAATTCTTGGAATATGTTGTCACTCGACGAGGAATATAAGCGAATCCATACCAAATCAAATCCATACTTGATATCCCCTCTCCTTCCAGCCCAAAAAAGTCATGCGACTAACGGGGAGAATTGCTGCTTTAAACTGGTTCATCTCCAAGTCGACAGACAATAGTTTTTTGTTCTTCTCAGCCATTAAAAAAGCAAAAAACTTTGAATGGACTCCAGTCTGAGAAGAAGCTCTAAAGGAACTCAAGCGGTACTTGACTTCTCTACCTCTGTTTTCAAAACCACTAGACAATGAAAGGTTTTTCCTGTACTTGGGAGTCTTAGAACAAGCTGTGAGTGCAGTCTTGATCAGAGAAGAAAATGTGACGCAACTCACAGTCTACTATGTGAGCAAGGCACTACTTGATGCGGAGTCACGCTACCCACATATAGAAAAATTGGTGTTGGCCTTAGTAATGGCCGCAAGGAAGCTACGACCCTATTTTCAGGGGTACCCAATCACTGTTTATTCATCATACCCCTTGAGGAGCATATTACATAAACCGGAGCTGTCTGGAAGATTAACAAAATGGGCAGTGGAACTAGGAGAGCACGACATCACTTACCTCCCTAGAACGGCCATCAAATCATAAGCCTTGGCAGATTTCGTAGCCGACTTCAGTCCCAGTCTACAGATTACCACTAATTTGGAAGTGAATTCAATCCAGTTGACACCCTCCTGGAAGCTCTCAGTTGATGGATCCAGTAATAAGAAAGGTTGCGGTTTAGGAGTTGTAATTACTTCTCCTGACGGTGACATAATACAACAAGCGATCAAATGCGGTTTCAGAGTTACCAACAATGAGGCTGAATATGAGGCACTGATAGCAGGTCTCAATTTAGCCAGAGAACTTGGAGCAAATAAGATTGAAGCCAAGTCTGATTCTCAATTGATTTTCAACCAATTCCAAGGTTCATATCAAGCACGAGATCCTCATATAGCATCCTACCTAGAGAAAGTGAAAGAAATCCAGTCGACGTTTGAGGAGCTTACGATAACTCAAGTCCCAAGAAGTGAAAATTCTCAAGCCGATGCATTGGCTACCCTTGGATCAATAATGCACGGAGATAAACCTCAATCTATTACAGTCGTATACTTGAACTGGCCAGCAATTTGGAAGGAAGACAATGAGGTCACCTCCATCACCTCAGACGACACGTGGATGATACCACTTTTGAAATATCTGTAAGAGGGGCTACTTCCGGAAGATAAAACAGAAGCAAAGAGAATTCAGAGGCAAGCTGCAAGGTTTACCTTATTCGACGGACAGTTGTTGAAGATGTCGTTCTCTGGACCCTACTTAAAGTGCATTACTCATGAACAAGCGCAGCATGTGTTGATAGAACTACATGAAGGGTAATGTGGAAATCATTCTGGAGGTCGTAGTCTTACACTTCGAGCCCATTCGACAGGGTACTATTGGCCTACAATGAGAATTGACTCGGCAAACTACACAAAGAAATGTGAGAAATGCCAGAGGTTTGCCCTAGCTTCACACCTTCCTACTGAGAAGTTAAATCCTATTTTATCCCCATGGCCATTCATGAAATGGGGAATGGATATAGTAGGGAAACTCCCAACAGCCCCGGGACAACGAGTCTACATGCTTGCTTTAACAGATTACTATTCAAAGTGGATAGAAGCAGACTCTTTTGCCAAGATACGAGATAAAGAAGTTCAATCGTTCGTCTGGAAGAACATCATATGTCGATTCGACATTCCTAGAGAGATTGTGACCGATAATGGTTCACAATTCATCAGCCATCATTTCCAAGACTTCTGCAAAAATTGGGGAATTAAATTAAGTTTTTCAACCCCACGCTTCCCACAAGCTAATGGTCAAGCCGAGTCTTCCAACAAAACCATTTTGAACACTTTAAAGAAAAGGTTGGAAAAAGCAAAATGATCATGGGTAGATGAACTTCCTGGAGTCTTGTGGTCCTACAGAACAATTATATGTTCTTCTACAGGGGAAACTCCTTTCTCTCTGGCGTTTGGAACAGAAGCAGTGATACCAACTGAAGAAAGCATTCCATCTCCACGCTACCAATGGCTCAGTGATGATTCGAATCGACAACTTATAAATTTAAACCTTGATACAATTGATGAATTGAGAGATCGTGCATTCATTCGACTAGCATCACATCGACAAAGAATGACCAGATACTTCAACAAAAATGTCAGAAGCATAACATTCAAGGAAGGGGATTAGGTATTACGAAGAGTTTTCCAGAATACCTAAGAAGCTGGAGATGGTAAATTAAGACCAAATTGGGAAGGTCCATACGTCATCACAAAGGTCGTTGGATATGGAGCCTACAAATTACAAACGACGGAGGGGAGACAAATTCACAATTGTTGGAATGCGATTCACATTAAACGATTCTACCGGTAATGTATGTGTGATTTTGTTTAAGTTTGTAGAAAGATTACTGCTTTATGCAATATGATTCGACAAAATAACAAAGCTTATTTGTAAATAATCCCAAAATACCATTTAACCGTTTCAATGTTCAAAATATAAAAAGGTAACATAAAAATTACAAACGGTTTAAGTTTTCAAAACTTCTTCCGGGATAACATCAGCAGCAACTTTGACCTCAGAAGCATGAATTTCTTCAACTTGTCTAGCAGACTCAACCTCCATTCGACCAGCTTCTTCACTCTTCTTCTCCTTATCTTCAACTCCAATCGCCTCCTCAGCACCAATAATTTTTTTCCCAACCTCATTGGATTCGACTTCTTCCACATTCCCTTCCACATCACATTCGTTGGATGAAGAAAGCCTTGCCACTAGTCGATCATACTCTCGAATCCACTTATGTGGTTCCCATGCGACGGTTTTTCATTTAAGGAAATCCTTCATCAGATTACTCTTTTCTCTCATCATGGACTCGAGAGCAATCCATTCAATCTGCTCAACTAATTCTCAATTCTCCTTCCTCACATTGTTGAGTGCAACTTTATAACCTTCAATTGTAGCCTCGGAAACTTCCCTCTCCAGCCTAAGAGTAGCCCTCGCCTCCTTCAACTCCTTTTCCATCTCTTTACTCTTCTTTTCTAACGCTGACTTCAATCCTGCCACCTCATTTTTCATCGCAGCCACCGACTTCTCCATCTCCCTTTGCTTCCTCTGATTCGACTCGACGTATTGTTGCATATATAAGTTACACTTCATTGCCTGAGAAAAACATTAAGTTAGACAACATTCGACAAAATTTATAAAATACATTTTGAGTTTATTTACTTACTTGATAAGTCAGAGCCACAGCCTTCTTCATTGTTTCAACGGGACCAATATTGGATAACCTTTGTTCATCCTCCTCCAGCAAGAGCTTCTTAATGAAAGGATTAAGGCTTGACGGGTCCGAGATAGCAGTCGACCCTGATGGAATTTTTACAATGATATTATCAATGTCCTCTTCAATTTCAAAAGCTTTCATTTTTGCTCCTTTGACAACCATTTCAGTCGACTGCCCCTAAATCTTAGGAGTTCCAATCGACGCCGCTTGTTTTAGTTCAGGAACCTCAACCTCTGGTTCCTTCACCTTAAGCTTCCTAGCCTTCTTACGATTCTTCAACTCATCAATAGAAGATACCTTAACGGGTCCTGACATTATATCCTATGCGCATAAAATTTCCTTTGGAGTTAAAGGCTTTATAAAAAATTCATTTCCGTATAATTCTCGAATCGATCAAGTACAATAGATGACTGCCAATACGTGTTTACAAAGTGCCAAAGGGGTAGATATACCTTCTGATTCGAAGATTTCTTTACACACTAAAGTCGCCCTTAATCTCTTTTCTACCAAGACGATTCTCCAATCTCGTTGTTCGACTGGAAGAGCAATAAGAGCTTTAGTATTAGATATGATCTGGGGGGTTTTGTCATACAATCCGTTTCGAAACGGACCTGCAGAACAAGTAATCAACTTGTTAGCTTCATACGACAATCGCATTCATGAGATATTACAAATAAAAAGGTATGATACTCACTAATTAAACTCCAATACTCTAAGATATGACCCATTCTAGCCGATCCAAACATACTCTCACCCCTCACAAAGAAATAATCTAACTGCCAGTTCCCCCTATCATTTGTTGGAAGCCCTGTGACTAAGTGTTCCTTCTTTTGACGAAGATACAGAGTATATCTCCCTTTCTCAGATAAATGTTCATTTAAGTAGTATGTGAATACTATATCCTTCACCTCAAAAACCACTCCTAATTCAAAAGCCAAACATTCAATCGACAACAAGATCCTCCAAGCGTTTGGCATAAACTGAGAAGAAGCAATCTCATAATGGTCCAAAACTTCCCAGACTAATCTCGGAATAGGGAATCTACGCCCATCAGCAAAAGGTCGTTCATAAAACCCAATCCATTCGGGGATTTTGTAGTTTATTCACTCAGTCGACAAGGGTAATTTCAATTCCATAAAGTCAGTGAATCTATATTTACACCTAACTTCCCTCAGTGATCTTTCTGTCATACGACTAATAGGGTTCTTAGTTAGCAAGTTCGTTGGTTCACTGGTGCTAACTATCTCACTCGACTCTCCCACAGCTGATAAAGTCCTAAGAGGTATTGCATCCATAGGAGTTTCATGCGACAATACCATAACTGGACCGACCACAGTAAGATCTTGATGCGACCATTCCCGAAGTGATCTATCTTCACTCGACTCACTTGAGGATACTTCAACATATTTATCTATTTGAGCTCCCAAGCTCTCTAAGGATTCTCCATTCGACATCTTTCACTCGACGAACATACAAAAAAATAATTTCTAGAAAATTGGTTTCCTATGGATCAAACTCCTACTCAAATCTACAAACAAAAATCCACCAACAACACTACAATTCAAAAGATCATACAACCTAATTTGGCTAAGAACAGTTTGAAGCTACTCTATGAACATTCAAAGTAAAAGAAGAACACGAAGAAATTTTTAGAAGGATACCTTGGAGCCTTGAAGCTTTTCTCCCAACTCATGGATCTTTGTGAATGAAGTAAATAAAACCATGAGGTCTCTCTTATACTATATTTTGGCGCTTCATTTTCCCACCAAAAAGGTGCCTCGTTATTCGCATTAGGGTTTACTTCATTTAATGACACGTGGAAAATCTAGAATCCTTTAATTTGGTGTTGTCAAATGGAGATAAGAATTACAACCCGGCTTGTCACAATAAAATGTTTCGCACTCGACACGACATCAATGAAATGCTTTCCACCAGTGGCATTCCCATTTGACACGACAACATCGGAAATCTAAACATGTGTAATGTAATTACTCAACACTACATCAAGTGTGAGGTTGATATCAATGGTGCAATCACTTTATTCGACATTTAAGCAATGTCTGATACAAGTTGCATAACCATTCGACACCACGTCGAGTGTAATGTTAGTAAACGTTGCTTTTTCATTCGACACGACATCCATGGAAGGTTTGTAACAAGTTATTCTCGCCATTCGACACGACGCCAATTGAGGTAGATACCAGAATTGTTTTCACTCGACACGAATCAAGTTCCTGAAGCATGAACTGCATATATAGAAAACGCCAAAGATTATACGGCTGTTCAAATATGTAAGAGACTTTAGCAACCATGTTGAACCATGTATTGACACAGACGATAGAAGGTAATGCTTGCAGCCATGCATTCTTGGCACATGCTCTTACATTTTGTTTCATACGACACATATATAGAAGTACTCTCTAAATCAAAAGACTTTTCGACTTAGAGAGTAGGGGACAAATTGTACGGGCCAAAATTGGGATGAGGGTAAAACCGTCTTTTCACTTCGAACCCAATACCGAATAAGGCCCATAGACAAAGATCCAATTGAGAGTCTGAATACCAAAAAGCCCAGGGTAAAGCCTAAAGAAAACTTATTCCACTTGCAGATAAAGATTAACACATAAAGTCAAGCCAAGAAACAGAATATAAACATACCACAAATCGTTACCAACTATTTCCCTTTTTTCCCAAACATGATACGTATCCTCCACATGCAGAGATTCATGATCACCGAAAGTTTACGTTTTAAACATGTTATGGGGACCCCGTTCCCATGTACTAAACTAAAGAAATCATATTTCTCCAACTATAAATAGTAGCAGAATTTGGAGTGTAAGGCATTCAAGCTTCTCCACTCTCATACAAGCCTCTATTCTTTGACACAAGCTCTCAGAGCTTCAGATTTCCTAAACACTTTCCTTCGCCATCACGACCACCCAAAGAAGGTTAAGGTAATAGCAAACCTTGCTTTCACATTTTACTTATTCACTGCTCATTTCATACTACTGAGTTGAGCGTCGGAGTGCCCCCAACACCCACCACACCGGTGGGTAGTTTACTCCCGTTCACTCTACCTTTGTTTTGCAGGATCGCTAGTGCCCCAACCTACAAATTCTCGATTATGGACCTCGGCCGAAATCCAGCATCCACAGTGATATATATATATATTAGACAAAGATCCCAGGATTTACAACGTAGTGCACAATTACAACATAGTTTGTAATTGACATTGGGAAGTGTCATTATAAGTTGTATATCCTTAAATTAAGTTCCTGGTCAAGATTTACTGACACGGGTCGGTTAGTAAAATCTGTTGAGACCAATACATGTCGTATATCAGACTTGGTCCAATGGTTTGTCCCAATGAACCATAAGTTTTGGGAGACTCATATAGACGTGTAGGTGTTTATTTGATAAACACTGAACGACTCACTAAATATTTCCTAATAGATGGTACACCAACGTCAATAGGAATCTTCTCGGGTTGAGTAGCATAATGATTCTTTGACTTGAGATACCACTGTGGATATATGAGTTATCCTCGATACTTAGATGGCAGTCACGTCACCTATCTATTTAGATAAGACCTCCGCAAATTTATTGGGTGTAGACTCATGCTCATGATATTCTGTGAGTATCCAGAAATGATCTATCAGTTCTGTGTACAGAGCATAGGTAGTCTATAATTGATTAGCAATCTGTTATATCTATGGCCATAGTATACTTCAGAAGTGAGTTCCAAATGTTATTTAGAGATTGCTAATAGATACGTAGACGAGATTATTCCTATAGAGATTTGATGTTTATATCTATATCTCTGGGATAATCTGGATACCTATGACGAAGGGATTATACGTATGCAATGACCTCGACTTGTATGATTCAACGAGTTTATCTGTGGTTATCATAATTTACGGATGGGTGAATTATGGACACGAAATTGGATTTCGTGACGGATATTCATGAATCTATAGAGTCTTACTAATGAGATATACTCGTAGAGTACTAGAGAAACTGTTATGAATAATACTGATTATTTATGACTCGTTTAATTATTAAACGAAAAATACATGCAATCGGGACCTAACGGTCATTTCCAAATTAATGTGTAGTTATATTTAATACTTGATTTTATTAAATACACATTAATAAAATATCAAAGTGTGATACACATTAATACTTGATTTTATATTTATTATTTAATTATTTAATTGTTAAATAATTAAATTAATTAATAAAATAAATTTCTTTAGTAATGATTTCATTAGGAAATGGCATGTTATCATTGGAACACATTATGATTTGCTTTATTAAAGATAAAGTGTTACTTTATTAAAGTGAATTGTGGACTAATGAAATTACAGTAAAATTAAATATTGTTATTTGATTTTTTGGTTCATGAATTCGGCCAAGTGGGAATTTTAACAAAATTATTTTGTTTTTTATTTTTCAACACTTAGACAAGTTTAACAAATATTTTACAAAGAGAGTTGAGAGCATTTGTTGAAGAAATAAAGGAAAACCAAAGCAAATCTTGGAGATTTTGTAAGTTTTTCACACTTTCTTCTACATTAAAATTATTTCAATTAATCTTAACTTCAATTTGTGTTGCTAAGTTGATGTCTCTACTCTTTGGGTTTGTAATTATATATGTTTAAAGCTTGTTGGATGTGATTAGCATCTGTGATTAAATAATAAGCTTATTAAGAGTAATTAAGCTTATTTGATTAATTAGTAATCAAAGTTGTCATTCTACAGTTGCTTAGTTATTCAAAAATAACCTAGTTGAGTTGTTTCATAATGGTGAGACTTGATTGTGTGGTATTGGATTGATTAAAGTGTTGAATTTTTTTCAATTTAGTGTAAAATGAACAATTGAAGTAATTTGAGAAATTAGGATTCCTAGCCTAATCCAATTTTAGCGATTTTCATATATGTTGCATATTCTGATGTATATATGATGTACATCAAATTTGGGATTAATTTGATTTGATCTTGACATGTTTTGAACAATTGGGGCTAAATCATAATTAATGAAAAAAGTTGGGACCCTCTCAACAATTTGAAGAAATTGAGGGGTTTGAGTTGAAAATTTTGTTTTTCATGTTTTGAACATGTTAAGAATCATTTTAAAAATGATTTGGAATCATCTAAAATTATATTTGACCATTTTATGACTAAAATGTAAAATTTGCAAATTTTATAGGTCTCACGATAATTAATGATAAATATGATTTTTCAGGTAAAAATTTAGTTTTTATTTATTGAGTAATTATAATAAATTGGTTTATTTTAATTGCCCAAGAAAAATATTTATCGGAAATTGTTTCAGAGTGAAAATACTTGAAAACGGTGAAAAATGACGTTACCGGGTAACAGATGCCCAAACAGTGAACTGGGCACTGTTTGGGCAGCCCATGAACTGTCCAAATGTTTTTGAGGTTGACCTGGGCAGTCCCCATGGTTGGTCGGTTCGGCCGGAAATGCATTTTATGCTATTTTGTGGAAAAACATTTTCGCAAAAGTTTCGCGGTGTTTCTATGTTATTTATGTCGTTATATGATATCGGATAAATATATTTAGGTGAAATATTAATGAATTATTAATATGGATATTAAATAATTTATTTGTAAGTTTAAAAATTTTAAACTATGAAATATTAGATTGATTACAACAATTGAAACAAAGCGAAAGATATGCGAATTAACAATGATTATGTGATTAATGGTACAGAGCCATGTTTGATCCTGGGCACCCGATTGATTAGCCCTTTAAAATTCAATGTTTAATTAATCATTACTTAATACATGCATGTGTTTATTTAATTTGATTAAATAAAGTAAAAGCATCTTTGTTGGAAATCCTCGTTAAATAAGGTTTTAAGAAAGTGATTAATATTAGGAATACTTGTTTCTTCGTCCACCTTGTCAATACTGTAGGGGTTGGTGCTCAGAGCGCCAATTCCCGGTTGTATTTTTGTTAAATACTTATGTAAACGTTATTATCAGTAATAATATATGCAGTTTCTAATATAATCTAATCTTTTATATGGTAAAGACGTAATGACCTTAGAATGATTAGTCATGGTACAGTTGCAAAAGCGTCGCAATGGACATTGAGTCGTATCATGACGTTGTCATTCTCAGACAGTTCCTGGTCAAGGTTTACACTACTTGGTCAGTATAGTAAACCCGTTGAGACCAGTACATGTCGTATACTGGAATATATGATTCCAATGGTTTCTCAATGAACCATAAGTCTTGGAGACTAGTATAGACGTGTAGGTGTTTATAGTGGATAAACACTGAACGACTCACCGAAGATTCTTAATGGATGGTACACCAGCGTCAATAAGAATCTTCTGGGTTGAGTAGCACTTGTGATTCTTAGACTTGAGATGCCATTGTGGGCACATGAGACATCTTCTACACTTAGATGGCAGTCACGTCACCGATCTATTTAGATCAGACCTCCGCCTGTTCGTTGGGTGTAGATAGATCCTCAGGGTGTCCTATGAGTATCAAGATAGGATCCGTCAGTTCTGTGTACCAGAGCATAGGTAGTCCATATGATTAGCAATCAGATAAAACCATGGGCCCGTGGTAAGTTTAGAAGCTAGTTCTAAACATTCTTTTTGAGATTGCTAATAGAATAGTCGACTGGATAGTCCCGATAGAGATTTGACGTTTGCATCTATATCTCTGGGATTTATCCGGATACCTGTGACGGATGAATATACATTTGCGATGACCTCGACCTGTATGGTTCAGCGAGATTATCCGTGATCATCATAATCTACGGGTGGATAGATTATGGACACGAAATTAGATTTTGTGACGGATATACCTGAACCTAGAGAGTCTCAATAATGAAACATACTCGTTGAGCACTAGAGCAACATAAATAAATAATATTGATTATTTATAAAGTCGTTTAATGGTTAAACGCAAGATACATGCTAAAGAGACTAGATAGTCATTTCCTTAATTATTGTGTATTTACATTTAATACTTGATTAATTTAAATACACATTAATTAATAGTCAAAATGAGTTATTTGACTTATTTCCTAAATGAATATATGTTTTTAATATTTAATGTAAATATATATACATATATTTAATATATTGTATTTGATTAATTAATTAATTATTTAATTGTTAAATGATTAAATTAATTAAAATATAATATCTTATGTTAGGATATTTAAAGTAAATGACATTAGTTGCATTTGTTGACCAAAATAAATATCTAATAAAGTTGTTTATAAGATATTTGTCCAAGTTGACCAAATGAATTTGAAATGAAATTGAAATTTATTTATCTTGTATTTGGCTTGGCATTTTCGGCCAAAGGCAAAATGGCACAAGTATAAATTGATTTTCATTTCATTTAACATTTAACCTAATACACTTTATACAAACAAACTCCATTGAAGAAACTTTGAAAGCTTGAGAGAAGAAAGACTTATCAAAGAAAAAGCTTGGAATTTAGTAAGTTTTTCAAACTTACTATTAGAGAGGAATATGTTCCTTAGGTTCTAGGCTTCAACATATGTTGTTCTTAGATAATTTCTTTCTTTATTTCTTTGTGTTTTTGTTGATGGAAGTTTGAATGAAGTGTTGAGCATGTATGGTGAAGAAAGGATGTAACTATTGTAGTTATATGTATTCTTTTAAGGTTTATGAAATCATGTTGCTATTCTAGAGTTGTTGACCCACTCTTAAATGACCTAGATTTGATCTTGAGTTGTTTCATTGTGTTGAGACTTGGATTGGATGGAAGAATGATGATTGAAGTAATTGATTTAATGTATTTGGTCTAATTTGTCCAATTTGAGGAAATTGAAAAATTAGGGTTCTTAACTAATTCCAAATTTGGGGGTTTTAATATATGTTGTGTATTTATGTGTGTATATGATGCATATAAAGTTTCATGTTGATTGGATATCATTTGGATGTGTCTTGAAGCATGAAAGTGCAAAATGCACAAAATTGAACCTAAGTGAGGCTCACGGCTTTGAGAGGAAAATTGGGGATTTTGGTTGCTTTGGTGTTTTGATGTTTTGAACATCATAAGTTCATCTTAGAAATGATTTAGAATCATTCAAAATTGATTGGATCAATTTCGGACTAAAACGGACAAAAATACAAAGCAAGGGTATTTCGGTAAATTCACTTAAAATTGTTTTATTGAATTTATTTTCATAATTTGATTATTGGAATATTAAATAAATATGTTTATTAATTAATCCGAGAAAAAGTTTTGAAATCTGAAAATCTGATTTTCACCGCTTCCGCTGCGTTACCGGATTCACCCCCTAAATAACCCCTTCAAATACGTATGTAAATATTTTTCATGATGTTATGGCTGTAAAGTGGAAATCCTGAACGTGCCAAAGTTGTCAGGATTACATCGGTAGCTTGAGTTTGTCATTGAAAAGTTTAACCTTGATACGCCTCCTTGTGAACGTGCCAAAGCTGTCATAACGAGAAACGATCAGGACTGAACCCAGAAGTCACAGTGAGTGTGATTGATAATGAGTTGTCTACCTAATGTATATACGTAGGCGAGAACGTGCCAAAGTTGTGAGTCAAAATATATTCATGGGGTCCAATTCTCATTATGGAATTCAATTTAATTATTGAATTCTCATTTCCATTGGGGATTACGGTATTACGTAAAGTAATGAGAGGCACTATTAGGTTAAAAATCCTTAACTTATGCAATGTGTAATATTATATAAATTGTTACTCATGTTTTTCCTTATTCTAGTAGTTTGATAGAATTAAACTTTTATCCACCACATGCATATTATATATGTTTTCTGACTTCAATTATGGTTGCAGATTTCTAGAATAGGTTCTAGTTAGAATAGATAATGATATAATCTTTCTAGACAGAATAGTTTCTTATGTAGTAAAGATTGACATGAATTCGTTCATGTCTCGAGATTATTCACTGGCATTAAGAAAATCCCATTAGGTAATTGTTTATCTAATAATGACGTTTCTTGGCTTTAGTGACATTCAGAGGTCACATGTCAGACACTATTTGTTTTTCGATTATTTGCAAATGTTGTAAATAATTTGAAACTAAATAATTAAGCTAAAGAAATAAGATGCGTATAGTTGTGTATAGAAAATATTGATTTTCATAATACGACAACTGTAGATATTAGATATCAGATCTCCCGTCTAGTTATTTAAAATATTGTCGAATGATTGTTTCGATATTTGATGTCAGAACTTGCGACTATTTGATAGTTACTTGTTCTTTATAAATAGTTGGTACATATTTTAAAATGACTAGTAGTGTCATTAACGAATAGATAAACATTAAGAAAAATATTCGGTTAAGTAAATAACTTAGAACATTATTTTATAAGCTTTTATCACTTAAGTATTGGATGCTTATTCCATATGGTGAAGTATGGTATGATATGATATCACACCACATATCCTTATCCATTTAACGAATATTGTATTCGGGAAAGTGACTAAATCTCATTTAACCAATGACTATCATTGGACAAGAATACATTGTATGTATGTAATTTAATGAATTTTAAATTACTTAAGGTAGTTTTCTTTACTTCGTAACTTAGTCGATGAACTGTCGTGACTTAGTTACGTGTTTCTGATGAAAAGCGGATAAAATATTTTTACTGGTTCAAAGATATTCGATCTGAAGTTTTGAAAATTGTATCTTTAAAATTCATCGCGAGTCTTTGAATTGTTCAAAGATGTTTAATACGATCAAACATATCAATTTATGGCAATTTGTTCTAAGGTTATTCGAATAAAATAATTCTTACATCAATATTATTCTTCCACGATTCCATATTGATGGAATTGGTTAGTGGAAGAAATCGAATCTTATGCGATTTGATTCGTTTGATATTGAGAGTTACCGAATTAGTTTCAATACTCTTGGGGATATGCTCCAGTAACACTAATTCATCATTTTAATTAATGTTCCATTAGTTTTTACAGTTACGTATATGATGTGTATAAGTAGAAAATTCGAATCTTGAAATGTTTGAGATTTGAATCTATCTTTTATATAATGGTTATATAATTGATATTACTTGCGCCTCGGAGGTACGAGTAGAAGTTTATCATTTATTTTATTTAATAGAATATTGCATTCTATTTGATAGAATATCTTTTCTACGCTCTCGAGTAATAAAATTATTTATTACTTAGTGTGTAACATTGGATGTTGACTATTGTAGAAAAGTCTTGACTTATTGAAGTCAAATACGATGATAAAATATAAATGGAACTATATAATTAATAAGATGAAAATACCCTTTTATTACTTCCAAATAAGTGCAATAGGATGTCAGAATCATTTGCAAAGTATTTGATACTTAATAGTTATGTTGTTTTCTTATCGAAGAAAGTTATCTTATAACTTATAGTGGGAACGATATTTGATATCGATTCCGAAAATTAGCATTAAACCATATATCTAAGATTGTTCATAGCTTACTACGATAAAGTTTGGAACTTGATTGAGCTTTTATTATGAATTGTTCATAAGATATGCAAATGGTTTACGCAGCAAAAGCACAGTGAGCTCTTAAAAGTTTAACCTTTATAGTATGACAGTGAGAATAGTTATACTCAACAATCTATTGTAAATTCTGAGGAAACTTGTCTCTAGCCACACTGATTGAATAATTTAAGATTTGTTGGTTAATGATGATATTAAATTGTACATTTTAGCTAAAAAAAATACAAAGTGGCATTTCTGAATGGTTTCTTCAGATAAGAGATCCATTGTGATTACTTAGTTTGAAGAGTTCGTTTTAGAATGGCCCTGGAGTTTGTATTATGCTAAGATTACAATTTACTATATTAACTTATAGAGCCTATTGTAGACTCGGATGAGCTTTCTGGAAATTTGTGTTCTCTGATTTTGATATCAGTCAGATTGTCTGATTTTATCAAAGCATGGAGAATACATATGGGATAGAAGGGTTATTGGGAGCATACAAATTTCTTTCTAGTGTTTACATCAGAATGACTGTAGGCACTGCATTTTTGCATATAAGTCCCTGTGATGAGTCTCATTTGGAGACACTACCTTTTAAGTCACGGAAGTCGCGGGAAACGGACGTCGGAAGGGGAAATTCAGAATAAGCATGTCATCAGATTCATTTCACAAGTTCACGGTTCTCGTTCGTGCTGCGTTCGTGACCACGTTCGAACGTCAAGCAGATTGCGGGCGTTCGTGTAGCGTTCGAATAGGCATTCGAACAGTGTCGGTATTTCTGGTTTTGCTACTAGCCTCACACCCAAGCCCAATTAGCCCACCAAAGCCCATAAAACATATCCAATTAATAAAACACATATTTAACACATGGGGAATTAAATAAAATCTAAAAATCATATACCAAATTAAAATAAATATCAAATAAAATCATGCCTAATTAAAATCAATCAAGATTATTATATTCCTAATTAAACAAATTGTATGCCTAATCAAAACAAATTAAATATATTAACTTCCTAAACAAACCAAATTTTTGTCCCCCAATCAATCTTAGGCTTTCCTTGCATGACACCAAATCAAATCCCCTTTTAATGCACAAATCCCTTCCTTGTCAAGCAAGGATTCACCTATCCCCTTTGCCTATAAAAACAAAGCTATTCCAACCCTTGAACCCTCCTGACTCTTCACGCATATACAGTAAAAAAGAGCTCTCAAAGAATTTTCTCTCCTCCTCTCCATTGACGGCATCACAGAAAAAACCCTAAAGTGTATCCTCTCTACTCACATTCACTCTCTCGACCTTCCCCTCTCACTTCCCATCTCTCGGCTTCACATAAAAGATAACAAACAAGCCTTATACACTCACATAGCCAACCCACTCACTGCCTTCAAGAACCCTCACGCACCTCAGCCACGTTGACACCCTAAGCCACACGTCCCCACCATCCCTTCACACCATTCATCAGCCACGAGCAGCCCACTAGCCTCCCAAACACCCTTCAACAGCCCATGCACACGTTAATACCCCTCTCGTCACTTGTCATCCATTCAACGCACCCTTAACCTCACAAATCTACCCTAGCTCCTTCACACCCATCACACAGCACACACGCAAAAGCCAAAAAAAAAATGCACAGCCCACTAACTACAAAACACACAGCTCGTAAACAACAGCCCCCCTGAAACCTCTTATATTACCGAAAAAAAGAACCCAAAACAGTCCCCGAAACTACCCAAAACTGCACCCAAAACAGCAGCCCCAACCCCCTAAACTGCACCAAAAACCGCACAAAACAGTCCATTAAAACACCAAAAATAATGACCAAAATACAGCAGTAAAACAGGAGCAAAACAGCAGCGAAACGGAGTCAAAACAGTAGCTTGAGCAGTGAAACAACGAGGAAAGACGCAAACCAGTGAACCAGAAAAGTTGCAGAGCTTTAACCATTTCGAGTCCGAGAGTCGACGAAAAAGGTTAGACCTGAGGGCACTTTTCACATATATTTTTATTCGCATTTTTACTGTTTATTGAATCTTATTTACATGATTATTGCGGAGTGATGCATGTTGTGGCCCTTGAATAAAACGGAATGTGTCACCTCTTGTGGTATATAGGATGGAAACTCGGACATAAATTTCATAGCCGATTCCGAATGGATGGTAGTATGATCTGTACTCAAGATACAACTCCACGTACCACTTGAGTATACGACACATATCTTATTTCATGTTATATTGTTTTGTTTACTATCCGTTATTTAAATTTTGCATGTTATTTGTTTGTGTAATGATGAGATAAAGCGCATGGGCTTAGTAAGTCAGATTAAAGGTTCTTCGTTTCGAGGGGTTAAAATCCTTTACCACGATGCTTCACCGCGCCGGATGACGTATATTTGGTTGAATGTAAGATGTGTTCAATCTGGTATACAAAGTCCGATATTGTTGTCTTTATTTTTTATATGCATTATGTTATTAGCGCATGGGCTTAGTAAGTCGGATTAAAGGTCATCCATTTCGAGGGGTTAAAATCCTTTACCACAATGCTTCACCGCGCCGGATGACGTATATTCAGTTGAATGTAAGATGTGTTCAATCGGGTATACAAAGTCTGATATTGTTGTCTTTATTTTTATATGAATTATGTTATTAGCGCATGGGCTTAGTAAGTCGGATTAAAGGTCCTCCATTTCGAGAGGTTAAAATCATTTACCACGATGCTTGGTCACGCCGGATGACGTATATTCGGTTGAATGTAAGATGTGCTCAATCGGGTATACAAAGTCCGATATTGTTGTCTTTATTTTCATATGCACTATGTTATTAGCACATGGGCTTAGTAAGTTGGATTAAAGGTCCTCTATGTCGAGGGGTTAAAATCATTTACCACGATGCTTTGCCGCGCCTTTTAGCCCGTTATAATTTATTAGGTGTCATCTATTCATCCGTTCATGTATGTGTCATATTGTTTACTGCATTTTGGAGGTCACTGCTATAACCCCGTTCGAACGCGTTTCAGAACGCCGCACGAACGCATGTTTTCTGTCTCAGTTCGTTCGAACGCGTTCTCGAACGCTACACGAACGCGAACCTTATGTTTCCCTTTCGAACGCGTTTACAAACGCTATTCGAACGCACACATATTTCCTTTGTTTTATCATGTATCAGGTCTGGACTCGTTCGAACGCGTTATCAAACGCTATACGAACGCGAACCTTTTGTTTACCGTTCGAACGGGTTTTCGAATGCTACACGAACGCGCATACACTGAAATGAGTCATTTTCATCACATTTCATGCATGATTGCTTCTTGGGTGATTTCGCTTCCATTATATAATTAACCATCTCATTCCATCATTGACATTTTTGCTGTTACCATCCATTTGTATTCCCGCATTTATCTATTTGATGTGTTCATGAGATGGTGTTCAAGCATGATTAGGTCGTTAGGATGTTACTTGTTTCTCAAGCATGATTTAGCCATTAGTATGTTGATCCTCTATGCATGATCTTGTCATCTCCTTTCGCATTAGGTGTTTCTTTATGTTTATGCTTAGGTTGTTATTTATTTTTCGTGTTTGATGATTCAACATGTTCATGAGATTATTGTGTGATATCGTATGTTCGCTGTATGATGAATACTTTCATGCATGTGAACTTAGAAGTATAATATTCTTGGAAATATGTTGCGTAGATTCGATTAAATTATTGCACAAATCATTTCATTACAAGTGGCATAAGTAAGTGACCATTCCGAACCCAACGGTTTGAGGTCTTCCCTTGCGAGGGGTGAGTTCGGTCTTAAATCATTTTCCTGGTTCACACCGGGTGGCGACTCTATGTTATTTCTCCGGTTTAGTCCCCCGCGGGCTACTCCGTACTCCCAACCGGGCCGCGAGCCCGGAACAGCGTCGTCCAACATCTGTGTCCTACAATGACATATCATTATTAAGGTAATAATGAGATGTTTATGAGGTAAAAGGTTTACCTTAGTCTTATTTTCTCCATGAAAACAGTGGGAGTGATCTCTATTATATTCTATATAAAGTTTTATATATGATATAAAACTAAGAGATTGGAGAGATGCTCCCACTAGTCGTGCATTAGATATGAACTAATAAATGACACAGTGAGACTATCTATGTGACAGTTAGTATAACAGTTTGACAGTTAGTGTGTCTAATATATATAATATTCATCTTTCGTAAAAGATGATTCCTTTGTCGAAAGAGATATTGATTAGAATGTCTAGTCAATTTTATGCATCATAGGATGATGGCATAATGAATATTGTATTAAGTATGATAAGAGATATCAATTTAATCGTAATTGTCACGAGTTATTTTGATATCTTCAATACCATAAGATGGCCGCGATGGCCAGCTTGCTGCAGGCGCAACATGGGTTCACCAAAACGCCAAATGGGGATGAGGGGTCGAGTGGGTATTTTGGTGAGGTTATGCCCATTTCGTGATTATAGGAAACTATGCGCTATTTATAAGAAATTTTTTGAAATTTACGTTCAGGCCCCCGTGAAATTATAAACAGGTCCATGCCATGGAACTTTCTAGAAATTTCGCATTTTTGAAGCCATTCTGATGTAAATTTCAAAAAGTGTTTAATATGAAAATTATTCGTCTCGGAAAATCGAGTTCAATGGTTTAAAAATCAGCTTAATCGGAGTTCGTTTGAAAGTTTTATAGCCAAACAATAATCTTTTATGCGTAGAATGATAATATTAGAATTCGCGTAACTGGTTATCGAAACCACGCGTTTTCCAACGTGACAAAACTTCACTTTAAAATATTTTGATCTATTTTCTAACATAAAAAATTCAATTTTTTTTATTACCGTCCCGTTCCAAGTCCTTAACTTTAATTCGGAAATCTTTAAGTACTGTTCCAAAAAACTCAGGATATTACAGTTATATCATGTCATGTATGTCTATGTCTGTGACATATGGAGATAGTGACATTGTTGTAGGAGTGAAGCGGTGTTTACCGCTATGCCTATGATGCTCGGCGACCATAACATGTTGGGCTCACAGCCCGTAGAGAGTACGGAGTAGCCCACGGGGACTAAACCGAAGAATAAAGGAGTTGCCACCCAGCGTGAACTGGGAAAGGTTTAAGGCCGCACTCACCCCTCGTAAGGGAAGACCTCAAACAGTTGGGTTCAGAATGGTCCCTTACTTATGCCAGTATAATGGACGGGTTCACACAATGGTATAACCAAGTCTTATGCAGTTCATGCAAGATAATCCAAATAAACACAAATTTGCACCCCCATAAACATTAATAGAAATAATAAAAGCATATTAAATTAAGAAATACGAGATGCGATAACGAAAATTATAATAAATAATCAAAAGCAGAAAAATGTCAATAAATAAATGGCAAACAAAAATGGGGGTTAATCATGCATGTATGGGTTTTCATCCGATATACCGCAAGGGATAATAACATACATAACCATCAATGCAATGTAAACAGACATAAAGAATAGACGTAAAATAATAAAATAACAATAAATAGACAAAAAATAAATAACAAAATAAATGCGAAATAATAAAATAACGATGAAAGTAAATAAATAAATAAATAAGATAAATAACGAAATGCCAAAGAAAAAATGTGACCAGAAATTTGGCCGTCTTTGATGTAGGACTTCGCATACCCGACTGGACATATTTCACGTCCAACCAGGCACGCATCATCCGGAACTATAAAAATAAATATGTTAAAGGCGCCCTTAGGTCTTACCTTTCAAGTTGTTTTCTCGGAAGTGCGTTTGGCCGTCGCCGGAAGGATCACTGGTTCGTTGTTTCTGCTTGCTGTCTTGCTATTTCTGCTCATTGATTTACTGTTTTCTGGTTGCTATTTTGTTGTTTTCTGGTTTGTTATTTTTGGTGTTTTTTGCTGCTATTTTGTTGTTTTTTGCTGCTGTTTTTGGTTGTTTTTGGCTGCTATTTTTCTATTTTGTTTTCACGGTTTTGGCTATTTTTTAGTGGCTGTTTTCTGTTTTGGTTTCACGGTTTTTGGTTGTATTTTCGGTGGTTATTTTTCTGTTTTGGTTTCACGATTTTGGCTGTATTTTCGGTGGTTTTCTTCTGTTTGTTTTTTGGTGATGGTTGTTGTTTCGGTTGTTTGGTTGTTTTTTGTCTCGATTTTTGGTGGTTATTTCTCGATTTTGCTGGTTGTTTTCTTCACGGTTTGTTGGTTGTTTGTTTCGTTGGTTGGCTAGGGTTTTTGTTGGTTTTTTTGGTGATAGCTTGAAGAAGAAGAATGGAATAGCCTAGGGTTTTCATGTTGTTTTTGCCGTCCAACCTCCTCTTAATGATGATTTGGTCCCCTTTTTATAATGTTTTGAATGGATCTCCAAACAAATCACATTGATTTTAGGAATATATTAATTGGGAATAAAATCTCTTAAACTTGGTGATGAGAATATCCCAAATCTTGTTAAATTGGATAGGATCCCAAAATCCTGTTAAATTGAAAAGTGATAATGAGGGGATTTACACATGTGAAATGTATGGGATTTTGGGTGCGTGGGGCCTTGGGTGTGCATGGTGCTGATGGGCTGAGGTTGAAGGGTGCAAGGACTGATTGCAGTAGGGGTTTTGGGCTTGTCTGAGGCTAAAGTTTGAAGCAAAAATTGACTGAGCGAATCCGAGGCTGGCTAGTGAATCTGAATCCAATGAGGTGTTAATTTTGGAGGTTTTTCTTCCTTTCGGCATTCGTTTTTCGTAACTTTCGCAACTTTTAGGTAGTGCCTCCATACGAGGATCATCATCGGGCTCATGTAAAAATGTAATGCCTACAATCGCCCCAACTTTGATGGGGCTTGTGCAGTGTGTGACAGTGACAACCCTATCAAAGTCATGCATGTATTTTTACTTACCTGGTTCGTCGGCCATTGTCGGACTTACCTGTTGTTTCGCTGCTTTTGCGAGATGCTTCGATCCTTGGGATTCATTCCCGAACTAAGTTGATTTGATGGCGAGGTGCTTTGACCTCTGGGATTCATCCCTGCGAGATGCTTCGATCTCTAGGATTTATTCCCGAACTGAGTTGATTTGATGGCGAGTTGCTTCGACCCCTGGGCTTCATTCCCGAACTATGCTGGGTGTGAGATGCTTCAATCTCTGAGGCGCTTCGACCTCTGGGATTCATTCTCGAACTGAGTTGAGTTGATGGCGAGATGTTTCGACCCCTGATCCGTCTTCATTCTTGAGGTTGTTCTCCATTCTCGGAGTTTGTTGCCATTCCTGGCTTGCTCGTCCTCATTTCCGAGGAGTTGATTGTCATCATTCCCGAGGTTGTTCTCTATTCCCGGAGTGACATTCCCGGCTTGCTCGTCCTCATTCTCGAGGAGTTGCTTGTCCTCATTCCCGAGGTTGTTCTCCATTCCCGGCTTACTAGTCCTTATTCCCGAGGAGTTGCTTGTCCTCATTCCCAAGGTTGTTCTCCATTCCCGGAGTGCCATTCCCGGCTTGCTCATCCTCATTCCCGAGGTTGTTCTCCATTCCCGGAGTGCCATTCTTGGCTTGCTCGTCCTCATTCCCGAGGAGTTGATCGTTCTCATTCCTGAGGTTGTTCTCCATTCCCGGAGTACAATTCCCGGCTTGCTCGTCCTCATTCCCGAGTAGTTGCCCGTCTTCGGTGCTTTTTCTTTTTCTTCAAAGCCTGCGAACACAAAACAAACATTGTGTGTATGCAACATGTATGCATGTATGCATGGATGCATTTCCTATTCCGATGGTGTTTCTTCGTCCTACTGGCTTGATGCCATCCTTGTTGGTTTAAATCTAGGTCCCAAGATCATACAAGCTATGAAAACATGCGTGAATACACCAACGGAGGTAGCAGAATACTCACATCGATCGGTTGAGTCGATTTGGAGACGAACGAAGGCCAAAAACTCACTGCCAAGGACGCCCAAGCTGTGCAGTCCACTGCCTCCAAAAACAGAAATTTGAGATGCGAAACGGAGCTCCTAGCTTCGTCGGACGGATCCCGGTTCATGGTCGAACCTCCCTACCACCTTCGCAAGACTCGTAAGTGTGCTAGCACTTGAATTTTCACCATGAAAACCCACTCTTGCTTCCCTTGAAGTCACGCCATTTCTGGTTCAAAACCAGTGAGCAATCTTCCATTTTGGGCGTGAGGAGAAGAGGAGAATGAGAGAGATGATAAAGTGTTTACATGTGAAATGAATAACAAAAATGCTTTATATTTTTTCCAAAAATAATAAGCATTTACCATTTTGATTTATCAAATAAGTAAATGGAAATCAATCACCAAACACTATTCCAACAACACCCATCACTATTCATTTAACTTTAATAAAGTGATGTGTGTCTTTCAATCAATCAATCACATCAATCAATCACATCACTCAAAGTGACATTTTATTTGACGCTTGATGTGACGAATGATTTGATGCTTGATGTGACGAATGATTTGACGCTTGATGTGACTTGCGTTGCCGCACTCGAATTCGAAATACGAATGCGCTCGCAATCACACTCGGGCTCGGGTTCGCTAATTCCTAATTAGCGATTTTTCCGTTGCGTCGTAATTAAATGATTACGCCTAGCGAATTCACTATTCACGTCGCTAACGAATTAATTCTAAATTAATTCGTTCGCCCGAATTAAAATCTAATTTTAATTCCGCGTCGAAATCTAATTTCGTTTAATATATCGAATATATTAATTTAATCGATTAATTCCAAATTAATCGTTATCTCTCTCTAGACGATATCTTATCCTAGATAAAATATCTCCGTAATTAATCCTAGATTAATTTTCTCTCTCTTCTATATAATCCCAGATTATTCAAGAGTGCGAGTTGTGCGTCATCGGTGGATTATCGGGAAGCGACCCATGAGATCCCCGGATAAGTCGGCAGTAAATACGGTCGTCGGTGTATCCGAATCACGTACGTACCAAGTACTACGTTCTACCGATTTACGAGACAAGGTCGGCTCCTAGCAAAGCACGATGTCTACCCAATTCTCCGGACATATTCATATAAGAATATTGAGATCTGTATCAAGCGTAGTATACTATTGTATTGTGTATATCGGCCCACTATCGGATAGTCACGTGCTAGGCCTGGGGCTGGATAAGTGTCTGCCCCGTACGAAGCACATGTCGGATGTCTGGTAACTAGTCTCTATAATCGGATATACATGACCTTGTCATAATATCCCGATGGCCGCGCAGCACTTAAGATCACTAATACCGTATCCTGCGTGACATCATCTCCACTATGACTGGAGTGATACTTCCGTCTTGACATCACATCCAATACACTACGATTCTCAATATACCCGGCATTGGCGTACACAGAACCGGTTAGAGTCCTAGACGACCTCAACTAAAGTATATTGATTGTCGTAAGCATTAGCGATGTAAGTCTCAAGTTAAGACTATACACACCTACCTTGATTTCGGCCTCCCATAGACACATAGTCATAATACCAATGGGATTCCGAGGGGTCTATCCAGAGCGAAGCTGTTTCCCGTACCATCGGTGAAACACAACCTCCTATCGCACTTGCATAAGTATCCAATACTTATATATATATGAGAACTATGCCGTTGTGCCCTCACAACGCGCACAAGTGCAATACTAGCCTATTCCGCATTATCGATGTCCAGTCTCGATAATACTCCGGCTAGGGATATTTAATGATTAATCCTTCATGGACTGATACTGTCTCATATCATTCTCAATCCAGGAACTAATCATAGGGACCTCTCTTCATTTATATATCTAAGGTGATCTAATCACAAATGATGAGATTGCAATTTCCTTGTCACATAGTTAATTTGTACAACAACACTATATGATGTACCAATAGTGACGCTATGGGTCATTTATTCCAACAATCTCCCACTTGGCACATAGCCAGTCACTCGAGTGTCCACACCACACCTATGTACGGTTCGCTCAAATTGCTGAGAAAGGTTTTCGTCAGCGGATTTGTATAATTATCGTCTGTGATTCGCGACGATCATCACATCGCCACGATGTATGATCCGAACGAATCAGATGATATAGAAGTATATATCTGGATCGTCGATGAGACCTTTAATTCTTTAGCCTTGTGCTGACACCTAGCTCAGCTACTAACAGAACTATATCTAATCTAATTAGATTTATTATCGACCTAAATGGCTTCTATTGCTGCCTCTCAGCCGCAGCAATAATCCGCATTTGTTGTTTATTCGGCAACAGTATCTTGCTCGGAATATTCCAGCTCACTGTCCCGTTATTCAAACTTTATAGTACCATAGTATTTAACTGTTTGGAAACTTGCAGCAGTGATCCCAGTCACTTCAAGTTCTCATTCTCCATAGTTTTAGAGACAGCATCTTTAGTTCTCTAAGATACTAACAGATGTTCTTTAACTTCAATCCAGTGACTATCACTTGGATTGACCCGATCGTGACTCCATATGCTCGAAGCGTATGAGACACCCTATCTAGTAAATTTTAAATGTACAATTTCCCAGAGAGTGTTAACAACTCCAAATCTATTCCAGTAGATCTTTATTCCTTGAATAAAGGTTGTTACTCCCCAGAATTCTACGGAGAATTTCTATTGAAAGAATATCTATGAAAGCCAAGCTTTCACCAATTGTTTTATGGGAATTTCACTGTCAGTGCGCTCTCCCACTAACCTCCTTATATACACAAGAATTATTTCGTTTTGATTCAAATCATAAACCATTATGATTATTTCAAAACGACAGTTCCAAGAACCTTACGCTTGCATTAATCCAAACATGGATCGATTAACCCGCAAACCTCGTTTGTTGGTTATACAAAATCGTCAGGATGTTGTAAACATCCTCCAAAAGGTTTCCTTTTCAGGAAAGCGATTTTGATCTATATCTGACACATTTCATAAATGAAATACGCAGTTATCAACAAGCATTATCAAATTGGATTTACCTTGGCAACAGGTAAAAGGTTGAACCGTTATTAACACAATGTTGATAACGATACCTTTCCGTCAAAAGCCTAGCTTTGTACGTTGGTATGTTGCCTTCCATGTATGTCTTCCTTGAAGACGTTTAATGTACCAATAGGCACAATGCCTTGTGGTACAACAACTAGTATCCAAAATAGTTGTTATACATGGAATCCATTTCGGACTCATGGCACTTTGCCATAATAGGGAGTCGATACCTCGTATCACTTCCTCAAAACGTAGTCGGTGGATATACCTTCATAAGATTGGCATCTTTATGAGGTTAGATCAGAAACACATACCCTAGGTTGTTTTCTGACTCTTTCTGATCTACTAGTTTCTTGTGTATTTGAAGATTAATGGTATAGATTCATCATAGATGAACTATTTGTGTTCCATTAAGGACTTCGTGCCTTGAACAGTATTACTTCGATTTTCATCGAGTATCATTATCCTCCCACTGACCACTGCATATCGGTATTCCTCTCAGGAAAAACCACATGGTGAGCAACAATCACATTGTTCTCATGTGAGATTTATAAGTACTATACTTAAGGTTTTCCTTAGGATAACCTATATTGGCACTTATCCAATTTGGGTTCTTAGTTTGGTATCATCCAAACGTTATGCCTGGCATACCCAAATTATTAGGAGTGAGAAACCCTGTTTCTTTCCTATTCATATCCTATATATATCTGTCAAACAGATTTATATGGAACCTTATTCTAAATAAGCTTTGCACTGTTAATACATATCCTATTGAAGGAAACAGTTAGCTCAGAGCGACTCGTGATAAACCTTATCATGTCCAACAAAATTCGGTTTTAGTGTTCGGACACACCGTCTAACTGACGTGTCTCGGGAGGAGTCCTCATATGAAAGAATACCGTACTCTTTCATGTACGTATGAAACTTACTGCTTAAGTATTTTCCATTACGGTCTTACCGTGTGCGGAATAATACTATAGCCGATTTGTTTATATACTTCGTGTCGAAACTCTAAAGTTTACGATCTGTGTTCTTCAAAAGAAACACATAACCATAACGTGATGCCACATCCGTTAAGGTCACGAAATATTCATGTCCACATCTAGCCTAGCTAGATATGGGCCCACTAACTTCACCATGAATAGGGCTAACAGATTGGTGGCCCTTATACTATTACCAAGTAAATAGTATTTTAGGTACTTTACCTAATAAACTAGATTCGCAGACTTTTTTGAATAGTCAAATCAGTCCTAGTACCCACTCTTCAAAAGTGTGGATATACGAGTCTCGTTAAATTGTGTCCTAGACAACAATGCCACAAATAAGTCTCTATTGATCAAATCAATTTGAGCTATTTATTTTTCATTTTATATGTTTGAGATTTATTTATATTCAAAATATAAATTCTGTTATTCACATCTAATGTATTTATCTCAGTATCATCTTTATATAATGAAACACTTAGTGTTCAAGAATATAAAGGTTTATCCGCAACGGATTAAACACTGATATAGAGATAATGTCTCTAGTCAAAAAAGCGACTTTCGGGTATCTACGGTCGAAACAGCGACTTTCGTCCCGTTTCCGATTCGCAGAGAAATCTCGGCTTGAAGTCAGTATCCAGCTCATAGCGGATTCTGAACATCAATACATATATTTTATGTACCACACTAAGTATTTAAAATCCAATTTCAATACTAGTAGTGAACATAACTTTGACAAATATTTTAAAGTTAGAGCCTCGCCCTTTCTTTAATTCCTTGGTGTCTTCCATATCCAAATGGTAGTTACTTTGGGATATGTCAATTATCTTTTCAATATTTCACAAACCTTTGGCCAAGCCTTGGGTTTCGGAATATTGAAACGATGTGCACCTTGTGCAACACGCCCAATTGCAAACTTTGACTTTCACCCCTAGAATAGTCAATCAATTCTCTAAGAATTATTAATTGCAATTTAATACTTTTAAATCTAAAGATAGATTTATTGTCAAGTATATTAAGCACTAAAGTCATCATCATATAAATTCCAAAGATTTTATGCTCTACTTCTTTGCTTAATTATGGGCCTAGTCATAATAAGTTATTTTATCAAATAAATTAACCTATTATTTATTCCCAATATGAAAATTAAATCATTTAAAACATTTAATCCAAGGATTATATATTTTAAATATTCAACTTTTCAATTTTTTCTTGATTTCAATAGTCCAACTATTTAATCAATATAATAAGGTACTATTTATTATAATGATTACAATAATCCAATTATTTAATCAACTATAATTTTAATATTGATTACTATAATCCAATTATAAAATCAACTATCATTTAATTCAATTATATTGATTACTATAATCCAATTATAAAATCAACTATATATTGAATGAGTTTGTATATAGTCCAACTATATATATTTTTAAAACAACATAAAATATTAGTCCAACTAATACTTTTGATTAATATGACGAATAAAATAGATGAGCGCGTTTAGCGAGTATTCGAACGAATGTTGCAAATTCAATACTTGCCTCCCACTATTTTTCGTCGAGCCTCTAACCCTCTGTCGAGTACTCGGGAAACCGTGTTTCCTAGTGGGCTAGGATCCCGTTAAATATCACACAATCTTGACTTTGGCCAACAAATTGTATGATAATTAACTAGGTAGATCTCGAAGATCAATTGGATCTCATCCAACTCCTAGATCCAGTAGGTGGACATCCAAGTCCCAAACATCTTATATATATGCCTATACATCGAATGGTATACCCTAACCTTTTTCCTCTGAATCAACTAGGCCTTGGCTTTGGCACAACAAACCTAATGATCCCAATCAAGCGCGGACCCATTGACCATGGAAGCTTCGTGATCAATATCGTTGGACAAGAAGTGGTCTTGACTTTGGCCAACAAACCACAACTTGGACAAGACACCAATATGGAACAAAGCCTCGTGATTCAAACACATCTTCGACGGACAAGGGCTTGACTTTGGCCAACAACCCATGCCAATCTAGGATCTTGAGTAAGAATCACTCAATGGAAGGAAAAGACGCATGATATTGATGAGGGCTTTTCGCGTGCAAATTGGCTACCAATTTCATTATCTTTGTTAAGGTCTCATCATCATACACCCTTAAACATGCATTCTAAACACATAATAAAGCGTATATGAAAATAAATAATAATGATATGCGGATGGATACTTAACACATTGATCCTAGATCAAATCTCTCCCTTTCTCACTCAAGCTAGCACTTGTATTACTTCTACCCGTTACACTACACTTCTAAAGAAACCTTATATACATAGAGGGGAATAGGTGAGAAGAGAATACAAAGAGAATAGAGGTGATAAGGCTGGACACACAGGTCCAATTTAATAAATCGAATTTATTACAACAATTTCTAAAATTGCCCACCCATCTAATATCCATCCGATATACATTATTCATTCAACACAACCACGTATTCACACACATAAGCATGCTATCAATCAATCTAATCAAATTAATTAATCTGATATTTAAGTGATCATCCAATGTTCAAACAACGATTTGATTTTGTTCGAGTCAAACTCGTTTTTGCGAATAAGTATTTAAAGTACGAATTCATGAATTAAATTAAACTACATCATTAAATCTAATTTAACATGTATTTAATACTAATTCAATATTCAATTCCAAATCAAAACATTACACTTTTATTTAATAAACCTTTTACGATTTAAATTCCAAATTTAATCTTAACGCGTCTCAAAGACCGATTAACGTCCAACGTCAATTCAATTAAAGTCCAATGGGCTTTTAATTGATTTCTTAAGGCGTGGACTTTTGGTCAACTCGGGTCAAACCGATAACCAAAGTCCAATCCGGGATTACCCATAAGCCCATAAATCAATCTTGGCCCATTAGGCCCAATTGAACCTTGAAGGTTCATTAGTTGCATTTGGGCTTTATGGTTAAGGTTTTGGGCCCAATTGGATCCAATCCATTTGGCCTAAACCCAACTTGATAAAATCAAGCCCAATAGGCCCAAATACAACATTAGAAGCCCAAATCCAATTTAAGGCCTCAAATAATTAAATTACATAAATCCAATTTAGCAATTTAATTACCTAAAGTGCATTACATGATTAATCAACTAAATCAATATTTCTAAAACACCATATTAGTCTAATTAATCATGCTCAATTCAATATCATATGTCCAACACACAAATTGAAAAATCAAACCCATTTACATGCTTCAAAGCTCTCGGCCAAGGAGGGATTTTGTGTCCGATTCGGTTTCGATCCAATCGAACTCACAATCGACATCAAATCACCATCCAATTTGATTTCATACACATCCAATGTCACAAAATCAAAATATACCAAGACATTAGGGCAATAACACATTCGGCCAACATATAATTTTTTGGGGGTTTTTGTCCAATTCGAAATCCAATCCAATTCGATTCAAATTAACATCATCCTACATGATTCTAACTTCATCCAATGAATCAAAATCAAAAATTCTAAGAATTCCAAATTTCCATCACATTCGGCCAAGTGATATTTTGGGGAAAATTATTCCAAATCAATTTTCAACAAATTGGTCCAACCAAAATGCAATTATACATGTTATAAGCATACTCAAGAATCAATTTATTCAAATCATGCTCAAAAAACATTTACCCAAATTTTAACCCTAAAAGTTTCATGCTTGAACCTAAGGCTCTGATACCATTGTTGGTTTAAATCTAGGTCCCAAGATCATACAAGCTATGAAAACATGCGTGAATACCAACGGAGGTAGCGGAATACTCACATCGATCGGTTGAGTCGATTTGGAGACGAACGAAGGCCAAAAACTCACTGCCAAGGACGCCAAGCTGTGCAGTCCACTGCCTCCAAAAACAGAAATTTGAGATGCGAAACGGAGCTCCTAGCTTCGTCGGACGGATCCCGGCTCATGGTCGAACCTCCCTACCACCTTCGCAAGACTCGTAAGTGTGCTAGCACTTGAATTTTCACCATGAAAACCCACTCTTGCTTCCCTTGAAGTCACGCCATTCTGGTTCAAAACCAGTGAGCAATCTTCCATTTTGGGCGTGAGGAGAAGAGGAGAAATGAGAGAGATGATAAAGTGTGTACATGTGAAATGAATAACAAAAATGCTTTATATATTTTTCCAAAAAATAATAAGCATTTACCATTTTGATTTATCAAATAAAGTAATGGAAATCAATCACCAAACACTATTCCAACAACACCATCACTATTCATTAAACTTTAATAAAGTGATGTGTGTCTTTCAATCAATCAATCACATCAATCAATCATCACTCAAAGTGACATTGATTTGACGCTTGATGTGACGAATGATTTGACGCTTGATGTGACTTGCGTTGCCGCACTCGAATTCGAAATACGAATGCGCTCGCAATCACACTCGGGCTCGGGTTCGCTAATTCCTAATTAGCGATTTTTCCGTTGCGTCGTAATTAAATGATTACGCCTAGCGAATTCACTATTCACGTCGCTAACGAATTAATTCTAAATTAATTCGTTCGCCCGAATTAAAATCTAATTTTAATTCCGCGTCGAAATCTATTTCGTTTAATATATCGAATATATTAATTTAATCGATTAATTCCAAATTAATCGTTATCTCTCTCTAGACGATATCTTATCCTAGATAAAATATCTCCGTAATTAATCCTAGATTAATTTTTCTCTCTCTTCTATATAATCCCAGATTATTCAAGAGTGCGAGTTGTGCGTCATCGGTGGATTATCGGGAAGCGACCCATGAGATCCCCGGATAAGTCGGCAGTAAATACGGTCGTCGGTGTATCCGAATCACGTACGTACCAAGTACTACGTTCTACCGATTTACGAGACAAGGTCGGCTCCTAGCAAAGCACGATGTCTACCCAATTCTCCGGACATATTCATCTAAGAATATTAAGATCTGTATCAAGCGTAGTATACTATTGTATTGTGTATATCGGCCCAGTATCGGATAGTCACGTGCTAGGCCTGGGGCTGGATAAGTGTCTGCCCCGTACGAAGCACATGTCGGATGTCTGGTAACTAGTCTCTATAATCGGATATACATGACCTTGTCATAATATCCCGATGGCCGCGCAGCACTTAAGAGCACTAATACCGTATCCTGCGTGACATCATCTCCACTATGACTGGAGTGATACTTCCGTCTTGACATCACATCCAATACACTACGATTCTCAATATACCCGGCATTGGCGTACACAGAACCGGTTAGAGTCCTAGACGACCTCAACTAAAGTATATTGATTGTCGTAAGCATTAGCGATGTAAGTCTCAAGTTAAGACTATACACACCTACCTTGATTTCGGCCTCCCATAGACACATAGTCATAATACCAATGGGATTCCGAGGGGTCTATCCAGAGCGAAGCTTTTCCGTACCATCGGTGAAACACAACCCCTATCGCACTTGCATAAGTATCCAATACTTATATATATATGAGAACTATGCCGTTGTGCCCTCACAACGCGCACAAGTGCAATACTAGCCTATTCCGCATTATCGATGTCCAGTCTCGATAATACTCCGGCTAGGGATATTTAATGATTAATCCTTCGTGGACTGATACTGTCTCATATCATTCTCAATCCAGGAACTAATCATAGGGACCTCTCTTCATTTATATATCTAAGGCGATCTAATCAGAAATGATGAGAGTGCAATTTCCTTGTCACATAGTTAATTTGTACAACAACACTATGATCTGTACAAATAGTGACGCTATGGGTCATATTATCCAACAATCATTGGTTAGGCCTGCCTTACGCTGGAGGGTTTTCTGCATCCCCTTTAGGAATACTTTTGGCCTTTGGGTGTCCATTTGTCTTGCAGGTTCGTCCTATCTTTTGCCTAAGCTGTCTTTTCGGATTTCCAATTTAGCGGATTGCTCTGTCTTGCCTAAGTCGCCTTTTTAGGTTTTCAACTCAGCGAGCTAAAAAAATTTCTTTTTTTTTTCTTCTTTTGCCTAAGTTGTCTTTTTGAATTTTCAACTTAGCGGATTGCTCTATCTTGCCTGAGTCGAGTTTTCAGGTTTTCAACTCAGGAGCTAAAATAATTAATTTTTTTTTTCAGATCTAACCCGTCCTCATTCTCGAGGTTGTTCTCCATTACCGGAGTTTTTTTATCCTCATTCTCGAGGTTCTTCTCCTAGATCTCCTGACCTTGATCTAGCATCTAAGAAACAAAAGACGTGATTTGTAATTACTTGACTCTAATCTTTCCCGGTTAGTTGGGATTTATGCAATCTATGAACATCTTGAACATTTGTTTCAATAAAGGTGTTTGCATTACTTCTTAATACTTATGTAGGAAATAATGAACTGTATTGCAAGGATAACTTTGTCGCTAACTGTTCCTCACAGATTTTACAATTAACCATTTTTCTTGCTCACTCATGCCCTGTATTTTGCTTGGGCTGTCCTTTGCGGATTTTCCACCCAACGAGCCTTTCCTCTCTCTTTTTCTCTTTTTTTTTTATGCAAAGTATTGTTTCAGCCTGTCCATGTTGATGGGCTCGGTGAACTCGTTCCCTTCCAAGTCTGATAGTCTTACTGCCCCATTCCCCATCACCTTTTTGACTAGGTAGGGCCCTTCCCAATTGGGCTTGAACTTTCCCCTTGGGTCCATTATCAGTGGCTTTGACTGCTTAAGCACTAAATCACCTTCTCTGATCTTAGTGGGACGCATCTTCTTGTTGAACGCCCTGGCCAACCTTTTCTGGTATAGCTATATTTGGTGCAAGGCCTTTATCTTTTTCTCATCCAGTAATGTTAGTTGTTTTCAAACCTCTGCGAGGCCCATTCCTACTCGGACAATCCTGCCTCTGTTAGTACCCGCATTGACTGTATCTCTATTTCCACTGGTAACACTACCTTCATCCCGTAAACCAAAGCATAAGGTGTGGCTCCCGTTGCCATTCTCATCGAAGTTCTATACCCCCACAGGGCATAAGGCAGTTTGTCGGCCAAATCTTTATAACTTTCTGTCATCTTAGCTAGTCTTAGCTAGTATTTTCTTTATGATTTTGTTGGCCACCTCTACCGCCCTGTTAGCCTGTGGCCTGTAAGGTGATGATTTGTGATGCCTTATCTCGTATTTCTATAACATCACCTTTGTTTCCCCTGAAATTGGACTCCATTGTCTGTTACTATGTGATATGGCATTCCGTACCGACATACTATGTTACGGGCTATGAACTTGGCCATCTGCTTTGCCGTAACATTACAGAATGACTCAGCTTCCACTCATTTTGAAAAATAGTCTACCGCAACTACTATAAAACGGTGTCCATTTGATGCATATCTCTAAGTCATCATCATCGTTTGATTTGCGCGAGTCCAACTCGTTTAAGAATAAATACTCAAAGTAAGTATTATTGAATTATATCGAACTACAATTTTAAATCCAATCTAAATTGTATCCAATACTAATTCATGTTTAATTCCAAATTAAACAATTACACTTATAATAGTGCCTTTTAGACTTGGATTCCAAATCCAATCCGTGTGGGTCTCAAAGACCTAATTAGCATCCAATGCTAATTCAATTAAGTCCAATGGGCTTTCAATTCATTCTTTAGGCATAGACTTTGGCCATTATGGATCCAATCCAAAATGCCAAGGCCCATTTATGAATCACTCTATGCCAAAAATCAATTTTGGCCTATTAGGCCCAATTAAATTTTTAAAGGCCCAATAATCATATTATGGACTTTATGAAAATAGTTTTAGGCCCAATTGGATTCAAACCAATTGTCCAAAACCATATTTGGCCCAACCTAGCCCATTAGCCCAAATACAACAAATTGGATTAATATATTATTCCAAATTTCACACTAATCCAATTAAAGTGTAATTAACACAATTAATTAATTAATCTAATATTTCTAAAACATTAATTAATCTAATTAATCATGTTTTACATTTCAATTTATGTCAAACACAAATTGAAGCAAAATCAATTCATCCAGCATGCTTCAACTCACGGCAAATGTAAGGAAATAATCATACAATTTGATTTCAATCCAATTAAATCAACATTTAACATACGTTTCATGCCAATAACATATCCAAGTGTCTAATTTTCAAAAAATCACCATGAGTATTCTAGGGCAAAGTTTCGGCCAAGGTAAGATTTTGGGGAAAAATTAATCTAATCAATTTTTCACAAATCCAATCATGCATAACTCTAAGTCATCATCATCCAACCATAACCAAACAATCAATTTAGAAATATACATGCTCCAAGTAAAATCCCCAAATTAAAGTGTGTAAACCCTAGAATTCGAATCAAGTTTAGATGGCTCATGATACCATTGTTAGTGTCTCTAAGACATGTCAAGGATCTCTAAAATGATTCTAGTATGAATAAGATAAGTAAGTTGCAAAATTACTTACATTGATTGGTTGAGAATTTTCAAAAATTCTTTGAATGTATGAAGATCCAAGCTTGAAGATAAGTTCTAAACTCTTGGGTGAGTTTCCCCATCACCTTTAATTGACTCCCAAAGTGCTAGCTTTTGATGAATTTTGAAACAAAATTTTCCTTCCAAAGGGAGAGAGTTTCGGCCAAATGGAGAAAGAAATAAGGAGAGTGAATAGTGCAGTGTTTTGGTTGTTGTGTGTATTAAATAATCCAATTACTTTTTTGCCAATTACTTCCATCACATGTCAAACACTTGATTTAAGTTGTGGGTCCCACCACTTTGAATTCTAAATTTAAGTTGGCTTACACAACACACGGATTAAATGAATTTTCTATCGCGACATAATTAAATCCAATTTAATTAAATAATTATGCCTAGCAAAATTATTGCGATAGTCGCTAACGAATTAATTCCAAATTAATTCGTTTGCCCGAATTAAAATCCAATTTTAATTCCGCATTGAAATCCGATTTCAATTAATATATCCAATATATTATTTAATCGATTAATTCTAAATTAATCGCGTTCTCTCTTCTAGATGAATTTAATCCCAGATAAATTCTTACCGCAATTAATCCCAGATTAATTTTCTCTCTCATAATTAATCACAGATTAATTCTGTTCGAGTCAAATGTCATGGGTGAATCTTTGGGAAGCGACCCAAGAGATTCCTAGATATGTTGGCAGTAAATATGGTCATCGGACTATCTGAACACATGCGTACCCCATACCACATTCTCACCGATTTACAAGACATGGTTGACTTCTAGCAAAGCACTGTGCATACCCAATTCTCCAGAAATATTCAACGAGGAATATATAATCTGTATCAGGCGTAGTAATACAATGTATTTTCGTAATACGATCCAGTATCGGATGTCACATGTTAGGCCTAGGGCTGGCTCTGTGTTTGCCCCGTACAAAGCATATATCGGATCCCGCATAACTAGTCTCTGTAATCGGATAATCATGACCTAATCATATTATCCCGATAGCTGCAGCATTTAAGAGTACTAGTACCATATCTTGCGTGATCATCATCTCCATATGACTGAAGTGATACTCTCATATTGACACCACACCCAATATACTACGATTCTCAGTAAACCCAGCAGAGGTGTACACAGAACCTGTTAAAGCTCCGGACGACCAAAACCAAAGTAAACTGATTGTCGCAAGTATTAGCGATGCAAGTCTCAAGTTAAATATCACATACACCTACCCTGATTCGGATTCCCATAGACACATAGTCATACTACCAATGGGATTTTGAGGGGCCTATCCAGAACGAAGCTGTTCCCGGTCCAACGGCTAACAGAACCTCTTATCACACTTGCATAAGTATCCAATACTTAAATATATAAGAACTATGTCGTTAAGCTTCCACAACGCGAACAAATGTAATACTAGTCTATTGTACATTATTGATGTCCAGTCTCGATAATACTACGACTAGGGATATTTAATGATTAAACCATTCGTGGAATAATATTGTCTCATATCTTATTAATCCGATTTAACCATATGGGCTTTTATCATTTATATATCCAAGTAATCCAATTACAAAATGATAAAATAGCAATTTCCTTTGTCACATAGTTAATTTGTACAAAAATACAATGTCTTTTACAAATAGTGATGATATGGGTCATAATTGTCCAACAATAAGTTGTTAATAGTTTTGTGTTGTATCTGTTTAAGGTATTTTAGACTATTGAAAGTTTAAAAGTATTCTTATAATTATTTTATCGAGGTAAGTATGTTGGGATCATAATAAATATATGTATTTGTGTGAAATTTTATTCGATGTTTATACTATGTTATATTTATATATGAAGGTTTTTTATATGCATATGTGGTTATGTGTTTGGATATGCATTGAGCATGAACAAGCAAGAGGGTTCATGTTCATTATCCATTGTATTATGATTATGATCGTATCATATGATATATTTGTTTTGTACAAGCACTGAGTTTCTAGTATGAGGGTGCACAAGAATTTTATTTATGTATCAAATTTCGGCACCGTCATCGGAAGTATAGATGACATCATGTGACATGAGCTAAACTTATGGTATCATAATGAGGGCCAATAGCCACAAAGTACTACGTTAATTTGGAGTGGGTTCTTGAGCCACCACCTGAAAACAATATGCTACAAAGTGTTAAGACAATAATTTTGAGATTTTCTTTTAATTTCCTTATTGAAATAAATAGAAACAAGAGCCACCACTTGAGGCCATTAGCCCGCAAAGTACTATGATGATTTTGGATCGAGTCTTGAGCTAATACTAAAGGGCAATATGCTACAAAGTACTAAGATAATAATTTTGAGATTTTCTTATTTGAATACATGATATCATGAGCCACTTGAGGCCATTAGGTCGTAAAATACTATGATGATTTGAAATTAGGTCTTAAACCACCACTTGAAAGTAATATGCTACAAAGTGGTAAAAGACAATAATTTGAGAATTTTTATCTAATTTAGAAATTACTCATGTGATGTGATTTTTGGAGTATTAAATGCATGTTTAATCCTAGAGAAAGTCTTACGTTTCTATACATATATTTTAAGATTCGTTTAAAAACTTATTATGCTTTCGATATTGTAAATCCTATATAATTGTGTTTTACCACTATTATTTATTATTTGTACGAAAATTAGTTTTTCGATTTAAGATGTTTCGAAAAGATCATAGCATATTATATGCATTTGCATTGTATATTAGTACGTATGTATTTTAATATATGTTAAGAAAATTATTTTACTTACTGAGTTTTATACTCATTATAGTTTATTATGATTCCCAGAGACAAGACTGATGTCTGAGGTGTAAGGAGTTTGAATTGAAGTGGTCTTTTAATGTCGAATGACTTGATTTGAAGATTATACTTGATTTGACATTAGGTCTTCAACCGACATTTGAATTGAGAAGTGGATTAGAACAAATTATTTAAAGTTTTAAATACTTTTAAGATTATTTAATGTACTTAAGATTCGAATTATTGAGTATGAGGATCTTTAAGTTCACAATTATTTATTAAAGACGATTTGTTGAGTTTCATGTTTCTACCGTTCAGTTTTTAAATGTACAAATGAAAGAAAGTAACACTTCGATTTCTTTTGGTTCCAAAAATCGAGGTATTATAGGTCAATTCTGAAGAACCAAGAATCCGCGAACAAGGGAAGTCCTCATGCTTGTTTTACAAAGAAGTTCATGTTTGTTTAGCTCTTAGTTGATTGGAGTTTGCATGTTTTTTTAAGCACGAAAATATGCTATTCTTTTGCAAATTTCGGACTTGTGACAGCTAGTAAAAATGACTAGCAAAGATGTGTTATATAGAAAAAGGGTTTACACAATTATGGAAGCAAATTACCTTAATAAGTTACTAATTTATAAGAAAAGTATTCTAACTTATTTTGGACATTATCGCATCCTAATTTGATCCTTATAATGTTTTCTCCATAACGGGAAAACCCTGGGACAAGGTGAAAAAAAATCGAATTTTCCCTTCCTATATAAACCAAATCCGCACCTTATAAATCCGATCGACCAAATTTCAATATTAACAAAATAAGAGATATGACCTTGGTTCGGTTGACCGAACTTGAAGGTATGGTCCACTGAACCTCCCTTCTCATTTTTATGCAACTTTTAGATCATTTATATCCGTGTCAAATCAACCCAAAATAATTACCAAATAATACATGTTTTACATTATTCATAACCACATAACATAGTCAATAGTTCATATACTCTATATATGTCCCATTAAGTTCGTTCTCAAATTTACAACGAGATAGATGTGATAAATCATCTTATTGATTTATCCTTTCATGAATCGTACATCATGCAATTGCCTTTTTACCATAGATCAAGAGTGAAACTTTACCATAGATCATGATTAATTAAAATTTTGTAGGAAGTTGTTAGGTGAGTGGCAAAGACCTCATTGTAATGATAGTTTTATTCATAAATTAAATTGTGTCATAATAATAATAATAACAATAATAATAATAATAACCACCATTTTCTAGAGTCCCAAACTTATTCAATTTATAAATTACTAATTTATTATTATTGATCAATTTTGGTCACTATGAATAATTTATTATAAATATTTAAATAAAAAAATAAAACCGCCTAATTCCGCCTAACCCACCCGTCTAGACGCCGTCTAGAAGACCTATATACACTATGTGTTCCTCCACCGTATGCATACTGCCTAACGCTTTTTAGAACATTATAATTTGTTGAGGATGAAGTTTAAATAAGAGAGGATTAAATTTGAAACAGAAGGAAGCTGAGATAGCTATTAGAGAGGTATGAATGAGGGAGGGAGAGAGCTAGCTGGGGCAAGAGAGATAGAGCTTAAGCATATTAAGTAGTATACAATGTCGGCATCAACGAATCTATGCAGTTAGGAGGAATGGTTTAACATTGCTACTAGATGTCCACTACTCATACTAATCAAAGTCTCGGGTCTCACTTATATTAAGATAAAACATAGGGAGGAGCGCCTTCACTATCTATCCACTGGCAACACTACCTTCTAGCTACCACAGTCCCAAACCTGAAGCTAAGAGTCCCATATCGGATTTGGCATTGTGAACTATCCCTCTAGATGGAAAATATCGTGGAAGAAAATTATAGGCAACCATAAGACAATTAAAATGATTAATCCTTGAGAATTACAAGAGGTTTATATTGGTGTATCCCCTTTATTCAATAATAATGTTTTATGTAAGACTTTATATGTACCTGTATCATTTTCTGAAATTTGAATGCAATACTAAATTGAATTATGCTAAATTTTTCATAATCTTCTAATATCATTATAGCACAATATAGAATCAGTTATATATAAATTATCATCCAATAACTACCAATCATAATCTCTCTAATAAAATATATAATAATTACAAAATTCCTCTCCACCGAATTCAAATCAAATTTTCCACAACCTCCACTCAACCCTTAATTAAATCCTTTTTTGGTGATGTGAATCAAGCTAAAAAAAAATGTTCCGTTCATTATTCACATCTCCAAGTTCTCCAGAAAAATGGCGTTGCAACACATATGGTTATAAAAAAAAAATGATGACAAAGAATGAAATATGCAAAGCAGCAAAGGAGAATGAACTCAAAAGAAGCAAGATATTGTAGTGTAGCTGGAACCACGGTAAAGATTAGAGATATTGAAGTATAGCACCTGTGTGATTGAATCCACATGATACTTGCAATGCTTTCACACTCTCTCCAAAGTTACATATTGTCGGTTGCAAGTAGTCGACATCATTTCCATGACCCTGAAAGTAGTACCAAACAAACATCATCTTGTAAGTAGACATGCACACGGTTGCGGTTTCAAACCGTAACCGAACCGTTGACCAACTGAATCTTTAACAAATCAAATCGCAGACCGCAACCGAACCGGAGTCCGATACGGTTGCAGTTGGTACATTTCAAACCGACGGTTGAACCGGATTTTTTAAATCATTTATAACATTTTTTTAAAAAAAATTAAATAAAAATACGGTTCGACCGTAACCGTACGGTTCGGTTTGGTTACGGTTAAACCAAACCGTAAACCGTACTGTTCAGTTACGGTTGGATGCCTACTTGTAAGGTCACCAAATTAGATAAATATCATTTTCCATAATGGCAAGACTAGACAGAACTTTGTCCTACTTGATATTTCTACACTTTTGCTTCACAGAAGCATTTACCAATTCATGCTCTAATAAGTGGAAATGTCTAAATAATGCTGCCTTTCCTCACCCCTTTCTTCTCAACCCTCTTAAACTGTCTACAAAATAAACATCCTAAGTTTGTTAAAATAAAACTAACATATAAAGACTTTCTTTGGTTGTCTACACTTCGTTTGGTACAACTCTCCAAAGGAAGGTTGTTTGATTTTCTACTACGCGCCATTAAGCAGAATTCAACTTTAAATTCCAACCAGTAAAGAGAGGGAGCCCAACTTTAAAAACTGTCGAGCCTTAACTTAGTGATGTGGGAAGCAATTACAGCCGATATAATCTTTCCCCTCTTTGAAAAGGGACGTCCACAACGGCCCACATGTTAGGTTAGGTGACTTTGCGGAACCCGCATGCAACAAGTAGCAGCCCTCCCCATTTTACTCCACATGTGACGAGGGCCTTCTCCAAGAAATGCAAGCTCTGATACTAATTGTTTTGAATACGTTGGTCAGAAGTCATCCTTGGCTTGTAGGCCGTAACTGAGCGATTTGGGACGCTTCTCGAGTGTACAAAAAAAAGCAGCTATGTTAAGAGAGAGACATATGACAAACTTTGTAACATAATAAAAAGGTAATTTATATGATTTAACATTTTAAAATGCACTAAAATTTCTACTTCTAGTCAACGTCATATTTAGTGTCTAAGCTATACCAAATGGACCCTTAGGCACATAACAATCCAGAATCCACCCACTTTGAAGAAGTCGCTCTGACAACTAATCATTGGGAATTACCACTTTGATTCTGCCTTTTACGCCCCTTATTATTTTCATAATATTACAACACTCCCTGAGGTCAAAAAGTAAATGGAAATGAAGGATAAATAATTTTCTACCACATCATCCTTTAAATTTAAATTAATTGACAAAAGAAAAAAAAAATTTGAAAGACAACACATGATGACACACAAGGGCTAAATATACAACATGAAATTTCAACACCCTTCTTCTATTCCCAAAAAATACCACGAGTTGCATTTTTTTCTATGGAAATTGGTTTGTATAGTGCCAATTTATTAATTTAACAATAAATTAATAAATTTATATGGTTTTATTTATCACTTTTGCTAGTTTATTTATTTATTCATTATATTCTCCAGCATAAGTTTAGTATGGAGCATTTATGTCAATTGTCATTATAAGTTTTGTCACTATGGGTAAATATGTGGGGGGGGGGGGGGGGGGGAACCAATAAAGTGGGAATATTCCATTAACATTTTGACCTCAGGGGAAGTTGGGATCTTACGAAATTAATAGGGGTAGATGGTAAAGGCAGAAAATTGGGATGTCGGAAGTGGCAATCTCCCACTAATCATTCCCACCTAGATGCAACCTAATATTAGCCCCAAACTATAACCAGTAAACAGCCAAATCCAACTACATATCCCCATTAGATACTCCTCCTAAATCTCCTCCCTCATACATATTATTCTTTAGAACTCACCCTTAAAAATCAATTTGTATCAGAAGGGACCCTGTTATTCAGTGTTCGAAAACAGCCAAGGACCATCGCGCCTAGCCCCAAGTCATTGGGGCTAGATGTGTGTCAGAATGGCCGGCGTTTTTTGTCCACTAAGGCGAAATGTCGTAGCCAAAAGCCACCATTGACCATCGTTGACCGCTGTCAATTTTGAAACCCTAACCCTATTGCGGCCGAATTTCATACCCCAACCTTAACCCTAACCCTAACCCTAAATTTACAAAATCAACTCTCTCTCAGAAATTTCAAAAAGCCACAATTTTACATCAACTCTAATTTCCGAAAAACCCATATCACTCAAACAACATTTCCCTATAATCAATCTGTGTCCCAAAATAAGAAATCCCAAAATGAACTCAAAATATTGAATTCTCTGTCGGCCGATGAGTTGTATAGTAGGCGGTGCCTAGGTGCTACGGCACTAGGCTGCCTCCCTACTAACGCCTAGCGAGTTTTAAAACATTGATCGATGTTCAAAAATTTGAACTGAGATGACTTTTCGAATAAACCGCTCTTAGGTCAGAGCTCAGTCCGCCTCACACTAATGGCCATTATGCCAACTAAGACAAAATCATACTTTTAGAGGAGAAGAAAAGTTTGACCAGACAAGAAATCCTCCACTTCCTAGGATCTCAACCTAGCTGCACTTGCACCATATATATTGTTTTCAAAGAGTGATTTATTAATTAAAATAAATCTTATATATATATATATATATATATATATAACATGATGCGATGTTAAAATCTAAACGCTATTGTTAGGAACTTATTATAAGGTTACTATAAGGTAGAACATTTAGTTCAAATAGTAACTCAAAAGTCAAAAGCTTTAACATAAATTAATACTAATAACACACCCTTGTAACCATAACACTCAAGTGTCACAGGCAACATCAAATTACGCTTGGCTATGATTTCAATGGCTGGCTGTATCAAAAATCAAGTACTAGGGCAGAAAAACTTACAAAAATAACAACAGGTTCAATACTTGCCAATAGTCATGATAATGAAGATAATTAATTTATTTGTCAGAAACAACTAGAGATTATATTAAAAAAGTGGAATAATACCAATTGTCCGCCAGAGGAATGTCCATCTTCTGAGAATGTTCCATGAGAACCACCCCAGCCCCAGGTCAGCACCTTGCCTTCTGTAATAATAAATTCTCATCATTTAAGTCAAGCAGTTAAAAAGTAAATATATCAACATCAAGTTGTTTACACTGGCTATATGGAAGTGCAGAGCACTAAGCAAGCACACAGATAGTTATCCATTTAGGCAAAATGCACAAAAATAATAGCAAACACAAATTAAAGTATTAAACGATATATAATTATTGTTAATTCTAAGGATAACATTTTATTCTAAGAATAATAACAGCATTTACTATGTCAAATGACTCAAATGGATATAATATAAAATCGAATGACCAAAGTACCAAGGCAACATAAGAGAGTAATTGAGCTCTCAACGACTATTCAACCTTAATGACCAGAGCTTTTTGGTGATGAGGAACCAAAAAACAATTGCTACATCAACTTAAAAGGAGAAAATTCCCTTCATTGGATGGTGAAGCCAAATGCCCTAGATTTTCTTTCTTGTTATTTAATTTATGTGTTGTTGCCTTTATTTCACTATTATTTTACTTTTATTATTTTTAGTTTAATTTTAAATCATCATCTTTTTCATACTAAACTAGTTATAGTCATAATTAGATGGAATTTAAAGTTACTCAATCCTTGTGGGATGATAAATCTATACTTGCATTCAGTGTTGTTAAAGGCAAGAGGCGCACTGCAGCAATGAGACCCTAGAAAGTGAGGTGCGAGGCGAGAGGCACATGCCTCACATACATGAGGCGCAGGTTTATTAATAATAATTAATAATTTGTAATATATGCTTTATGAACTTGTACATGTAAAAAATAATAAATAGATAATAATCTTTTGATACTTTAAAAAATATGCATAGTTTAAATTCAAGAAAATTATAAAAAATAAGTCCAAATTAGAATACTTAATAAAATATGCACAGTTGTGAACCACCGGATTCCATTATGCACAAGAAGTATATCAATATCAGCTAACAATTCACCACCAAAAACATAACAAATCACCTTAAAACTCATATCAAATTAAATTACATAAAAGAAAAAATCAAATCAAATACCAGGACAACAAAATGCAGATGAAGAAAAAACAGCAAAATAAAAGAACAAATACACATGATGAAAAACAGAAGAAGATGATAAAAAGTTAAAAACAAAAAACAAAAAACAAAAAAAAAATACAGATGAAAAAAAAAGGAAAAAAAAAGAAGATGATGATGAAAAATATATACGAAGAAAACAAAAAATAAAGAATATGACGATAAAAGAGAAAAGAAAGAAAAAAGCAAAAAAAAAAAAAAAGGATTAGAAGAAGAAGATAGAAAACAGAAAACAGAAAAGAAAGAAAAAATAAAGAAGATAACAATAAAAAACAGATGAGAAAGAAAAACGAGAAAAAAATAGAAGAAGATATAAAACAAAGAAAAAAGAAAATGAACAGTAGAAGATGATTACACACAGATGAGAGAGAGAAAAGAAAAAAAAAACATAAGACGACGAGAAAGAGATGAGAAAAAACAAAAACAGAAGCATACCTTTCAATCGGTGGTGGAGACAATCGACAGTGCCGTCGGAGACTCAAAACGGTGGCCGAAATCGAAGTCGATGAAGTGGAAAGGAAATGATTTCAGTAGCAGAGTTTAAGGTTTCAACAACAGTGTTAAAATTTTTGCGTTTCAACAATCCTTAATTTAATTTAAGTCCATGAAGAGGCCGCTTCATCACCTCGCCACGTGTCACGGTCCTAGCTTAAGGCTAGGATGTTCAGTCACTTTGTAAAGGAGCTAATGTTTCGAGACACCAGATCAAGCTCATTCATGGTCAAATATCTCTCATGGGACCTAGTATTGGAGAGATTTCATTTGTGAGGTCTTATTCGGAAATTTGCCTGGAGAATTAGAAACATGCTCGTTTGCTACTAGCCGCTAGCGTAGTTCTGTGGCGTTGTGAAGGAGCTTATGTTCCGGAGTGCCGGATTGAGCTCGCCCCAAGTCCTAAGTAACTCTTATGAGCATATGTACTGGGAATATTTCGCTCGTGAGGTCCCGTTCTGAAGTTTGCCGGGAGATTTAGAGATATGCTAGCTTGCCGCTAGTTGTTGGCCTAGTTTTGGTGCATTGTGAAGGAGCTAATACTCCGGGGCGTCGGATCGAGTTGGACCAAGGTCATGAGTGATGCTTATGGTCACATGTACTGGGAAAATTTCAATCCCAGAGTCAAATTTTGAGATTTGCCATGTGCCCACTTTTGTGGAAATCCATCAAGACGAGCTCGTCTTGGGATGAAATTTTAACCCAAAGTCACTTATATTATGGCTTATTGACTCGCTGAAAGAGTTCCCTGAAACTCCTCGTAATATAGATTTGAGGAGGGTGTGACCACTCAAGCGCTAGGTGTGTATACTAGTGAAACATGTGCAATGTCTTTAAAACCTCAGCCTCTTTAAGGGGAAGCCTAGGTGAACCTTGGGGTGGCCAACGGGGCTTCGGTGATATAGGGGCTTTAGCCGTGAACCCTCTCGCCTTTAGACGATGCTTGGACAATGGTGTATTGTCATGATTGAGTTGGTTGGAAAATGTCATATTTTTATATCCGGTTGGGCTATTTGAGTACCGGGTCCCGGTGTAGTGCGAGCCCTCGTGTGTATGTTGTGAACTTCCATAACTTATCATATTATAGGTCTGTAAGCTCCCAAAAATGAGAATTTGGGTATAAAGGCTTTGAGTGGGCTAACTTACAAGGGGCGTGTCCCTTGGTAAGTGCCGCACGAGCCCTTTTTCCGTTAAGGAAAAAGTCGGCCCGTGACACCACGCCTCGCAATGCCTCTTCGACATCGCAACGCCTCAACCAGCTGGAGGAGCGTGACCGGATGCCTCATGCACCTCGAGTTGCCTCTAACAATACTGTCTTCAGCCGCTGACATCGAAACAGCTCGCCACCTCTTCCTTCTATATCCTAACCGAACATTACTTATATTGCACTTTTCATTCTTCAAGTTTCCCTGTTCATGGTTCAAAGTCAGTGAATTTGACTCAATTCTATAAATTTTGTTCAGATTGAGGATGTTTTACCCTAAGGATCTTTAGCGCTAGTGCGTGTGTTTCTCACTGCAGGAGAACTAAATTGTATGAATATGTGGCATTTTTTTCTTACTTGTTCAGTTTCAACACATTTAAAAGATGAAAAAGCCATTCTTTTTCAGACTAGTCATAATTCATTGTTAAATTTTATCTAAAGATGGCTCAAATTATAATGCCTATTTGGATTTGATTTCAAATGAGTGAACACACTTTATCTCTAGTTGAATCCGGCAGTGTTCTAAAATGCGCTAGGCGCTAGTCGGGCGGCGACCCAGCGCCTAGCGCCTAGGGCGCCTAGGCGGGGCCTAGACAATTAGTCGGCACACAGTTAAAAATATAATATTTTCCAACATCATAATTCATATATAATCCAAATCATATAAAATCAATCAAAATGTAATAAACATAAAACCATTAATCAAATTCAATCAACCACATAATGTTATAAAATATCATTTAATTAAGTTCATATTCATCATCCTTTAACAAAGTTAAACTAAACTACACTAAATGTCTAAATATCTAATTCTTCATCTAATTCAATCTCATCATCCTGAGGTTCATCATCAGAATCAAAATCATCTTCATCAAGTTCTCTATATTCAACATTTCTAGCACTTTTTCGAGGTTGTAATATGTCATCAGCTCCAGATGCTTCTCCAACCATCCTCCAAGTAAGTCCTGAACCGGGCTCTACTTCTTCATCATCACCAGAGTCACCACCCTCAACAATCCATCCTTGTGCGTTAGTAGCATCTTTGGCTTCTAATACATCCACTTTCAAATTTTTCTCCCTTTTGCTCTTGTTCTTCAACTTGGCATTAAAGGAAACATAGACAAGATTGTTTAATCGATTCACATCTAGTCTATTCCTTTTCTTCGTGTGAATCTACATAAATAATTTAAATAAATCAATTAATATTAATAATTTGGATATAAAATAATAAAAAATTTAGCTAATGTTAAATATTTACCCCCTCAAAAGTGCTCCAATTTCGTTCACACCCGGATGAACTAGTGGTTAATGACAGTATCCTTTTTGCCATTTTTAGCAAGTTCGGTGTATAATGCCCATATGTACGCCACCATGCAACTACAAATGAACATATATATTTTGAATGAAATATAAGTTTTTTATATATTTTGCAAAATAATTCAAATCAATACTTTGTTTTTACCTGGATTAAAAACATCAATCGATACCCGACATGCTTTGACCCCCACTTCTTTACCAAAAGCTTCGTCTTTTTCCTTGTACGAAGCCAACTCCTCATTTATCACAGTACTCTGCATGTCAATGTCATTGGGGAAGAAAGCCTCCACAACCGTAAATACCGCATCCATTACTTTCACATCGTACTCGATACTTGAATCCTTATAGTAGTAGTAAGGATTTAAAAGATAAGCAACACAATGTAATGGAGTATCAAGCCGCCCTTCAATTTTACTATCAATAATCTCCAAGATTGGCCGATAATTACTCTCAATATTGTTCAATGCATCCTTGATCTCTTCTTTTGCAATCTTTAGCTCTCCATAAACAAACCCCATGGATGGCTTTCTATCCCCATCAACTAATCTAAGCACTCTCACCAAAGGTGCAAACACCTTCAAACATTGGGTCACCCCATTCCAAAAAGAGATACTCATCACCGTGGCAAATGCAGCTTTCCCTTTAGCTTGCTTCGACCATATACACTCATCCCATTCCGCGCTAGCAAACATGGTTCGCAAACTTTCTTTTTTCTCGATTAAACTTTGTAAGGATAAGAAAGCTGAAGCAAACCTAGTTACTCCCGGTCTGACTATGTCTCTCTGTTTTGTAAACGATCTCATCATGGACAAAGTCTTGTGATGGGCATACACGAAAATGGTGAAAGCCTTGGCACTATCAATGGTTTTCTTGTATCTCGGCAATTTCCCAATACTTTCAAGCATTAGGTTGATGGTGTGAGTAGCACATGAACTCCAAAAAATATTTGGCATCTTCGCCTTCAACAACTTTGCCGCCGCCATATTGTTCGAGGCATTGTCTGTTACAACTTGAACCACATTTTCCGCCCCCACTTGTTCAATGCCCGTCATCACATACTCATAAATGTGCTCCGCAGTGTGCGCCACATCAGAACTTTCCTTGGAAGAAAGAAATGTGGTGCCTATTGTGCAATTAACACACAAATTCATTATGCTTCTCCTTTTCCTATCACTCCAAGCATCTGTCATGATAGAACACCCGTTCTCCATCCACTCATTCTCATGATGTTTCAAGAAATCTTTAACACTTGCAACTTCCTCTTTCAACAATGGCTCCCTCAACTCATATTGACTAGGACCTCTAAAACCCGGTCCAAATTGACCAACTGCTTCCATCATCGCTATCCAACTGTCATTGTCAATAGCATTGAAAGGAATACCGGATTCATACACCCACTTTGCAACAAATCGCTTCACATTATGTGTCTTCTCTTTAAATAATGCTTCATTAATATTTTGTTGCCTCATTGTTTTACCATCACTAGTTGAAGAATCAGGAGGGGTTGCCACTGTCCACCTAGCTAAAGGGCCGCGATGTCGTGGGGGTCTTGAATCTAACCCTTCTTCTATTTCACGAATTTCTTCTTCTTCTTCATCGCCCCCAATATTAACTCCTTGTCTTATCTCACTAACATGTATGTCTTTTCTTTTCTTTTTATTCCTTGCCTCCAAAATGGCTTGTCTACACTTCTCTTGATCTTCTTTACTGGACTTTGGACACTTTGCAACATTCCCCGATATATGCCCAATATGTTCTTTCATTCTATAAACTCCTCCGGAAAAAACTTTTGAACACAACTTACATTTCACTTTATCCAAGTTATTCGGATCCACTAAAGCCCCGTACTCCCATCCAACATCATTTGAATTTCGTTTAAGAACGGGACTACACTCTGAATTAGAAGCCGCGGAAGAAGAAGCCATTAACCCTATTAAGAATGAATCACAAATTTCAAATTTGATTATTAATTGCTAATTCGGTCCATACATTTTCTTTCAAGAAGCTACTCAACTGGTTCAGCACCAAATCCAAAACCAAAAACAACACAGAATTAGTGTCTGTAAAAACTAAAAAGAATATGATTAGTGTATATGATTATTGATTAATTTTAATTTTTTTTCAAAACAACATAACAAAAACGAATATGATTAATTTTTTTCAAATCAATAATGTCAAAACATGAAAACAACAGAACTGCCGAATTGAAGACAAAGCCGAAAAAAAAATACAAACAGAAGACGAAGTTGAAGAACAAAAATGAAGAGAAAGAAACCGAAATGTGAAATGAAGAACAAAAAAATACAAACAGAAACCGAAATTTATCACCAAAAAAAATTGAAGAACAAAAATGATTTGAAGAATACAAACAATAAAAAAATACAAAGCCAAACTGCCGAACTACTGAAATGTGAAATGAAAAAGATTACAAAGAAAAATAATACAAACAAACATAAATGAAAAAAATACAAAGAAAAAAATACAAAGAAACAGTAAAGAAAAAGAATACAAAGAAACAGAAATGAAGACAAAGCCGAAATGAAGAGACTTACCAAATGAAGAATCAAAAACGAAATGAAGAGCTGAAGCCTTAAGCACAGAACGCAGAACACAGAACGCAGAAGCAGAAGCAGAAGACGAAGAAGAGAGGCAGAAGGAAAAAAGAAAGGCTCGGCGCCTTTTTTTTTTATTTTACCCTAACCCCCAAAACGACGTCGTTTTGGGGGTTAGGATTAAAAAAAAAAGTGCGCGGCCGATTTCAGGCCAAATCGGCGCCTAGGCGCCGATTTGCCACCGCCGAACGAAATGCGCGACTAATACGACCGATTAGACCAAAATCGCCGCGGCTGGGCCGCGACGAGCGTTTACGCGCCGCCTAGGGCGCCTAGGCGGCGCGTTTTCGAACACTGGAATCCGGTGATGAAGAAGATAATGTAGTAGCAGGGCAAGTTAGAGGAAAGAGGCAAAAGCATGCAAAATCGTCATCAAGACCTCCCACAAGGCCAAGATCAATGATGCAGATTGTAGTCCACTTGCATGTACTAATCTTAGTTGAGCTTGGATGGTACTCGGTAACGCATGATTGAAGAGTCTTGGGAATATGATATTGAATTTTGACGTTATGAAGATGGAATTTGAGTTAAGGGGCCAAAAGTGGACTTGGACAGCATTGTCACCTAGGGAATTAAGGTGGTGCAAAAATATATTAGAGACTACACAAAAGGGGTGCAAAAATGTGAGCAGGAATGATATTGGGGTTAGTGTCACTGGAAAAAAAAAAAAAGAAGCAGCCTGGTGAAGCTTCACAGATTCATGTTTGAAATAGTCTTCCGCCGACGAAGGAGAGTAATATAACTGATGCCTTACCTGGAAAGGGAGGTAGCGCGATGATATAGACTGTGTATAGAGAGGATGATCTCAGCTTGGCAGTTCTTAATGGGATAGAATGGAAGATATGAGATAGCCTAAAGAATGCATTTCATTACAAAAGCTAAAGGAAAGAACCGGGGAAGAGGAAGAAGAAGAAGAATTGGCAGGTGTTGATGCAATTGAGTGGAGTTCCAAAGGAAGAAACATCTTGGAAGGATTGTGATGATATGATGGAAATATTCCTATATTATACCCTTAAGGCCAAGGGAATTTTTGAGGAGGGGAATATTATGACTCGAATTCTAAGCCAACCAAAAGAGACTAATGGTGGGCAGTAGATCAGAACGTGCATGAAACACAAGCAGTGAACAGTGACGTAAAGTGACGATGCTACAATAACATGAATAGTGTTTCGAGCGAACAGTGTTTTCTTGTTAAGCTTTAGTTTAATTATTTCATTAAGGTAGTTTAGTTATTATGCTTTTTATAAGGTTAACCTAGATATTTGACTATTATTTAAGGTATCCTCATTCTAAGCTACTATGAAATTGAAGGATTTTGCTATTTGGAGTTTTTTGACCTTTTATCGGCTTTTCAGAGTATTCTTACTTTGTTTCGATTGAACTAGATTATTGTAACAATGTCTTAGAGATATGTAGAATCATAATCATATCTTTGGATGATTATGATTATACACATCTCTAAGATATTGTTACATAATTATATTCTGTGAATCTATTCTATGGTTTAATCAATCCAATTTTGTGAGATGCTTACTTGAATTTAGGTTTAAACCCTAAATTCTCAATCCCACTCTAGAATAAACCATAGATTTGAATTCAAATACTTAAACCCCAAAGTTAACCAAATTCTTTATACAAATCGCTAGCTTATCAAAGAAAACCTCGTACATTAAGAATCAAGCTAAGGGTGGTTAGGGTTTGTTGTTGGATTCTTAATCAAGTCCTCAACATAGAATTAGAAACAAAAGAACCTCCTTAGGACCCCTGCGATCCTCTTCCCTGACACTTGATCCTACATAAGAAAACCAGAAGAAGAAAAAGAAACAGTACATTTATTGTCAACAAGTTGACCAACAAAAATCATATTACGAGAAACAAGAACATTGGTTAAGGAGAGAGATCACCAACAATGGAGATTAGTAGAGAACTACAATCAGCTGTGTGAATCTGAAGAGGACCAACATACTTTTGGACATTTGTCGGGACTTTAGGATCATTAGTCATATGATTGGATGCCTCCGAATCAAAATACCAAGGCTTGGATATAGTATGTGTGTTAATTGATAGACATAAGGCCAATGTTCTAAAACGCGCTAGGCGCTAGTTTGGTGGCGACCCAATGCCTAGCGCTTAGGAGGGGCCTAGGAAATTAATCGAAAATTGACGATTTCCATAATTAGGTTTAAAGTTTGGTATAACTTGGACAAATTAGTTATAAGGAAATGTTGTTTGAGTGATGGGTCAAATTTATAGATGATCAATTTGATGAGAAATTAACAAAAATTGAGGAAATTAGGGTTTTTTGAAATTGACAAGTTAGACAATTGATTTTGTAAAATTAAGGTTAAGGTTAGAGTTGTGGTGTAAAATCCAACCGGAGAACAGCATCAATTTTGAATTTTGCGCCGGTCAACAATGGTCAACGGCCGTTGACCTCCCATTCCGGGGAATGTTGGGGCCAAGAGCGGCGGTCATAGGCTGCCGAGCCTAAACACGCCACCTAGGAGCCCCTAAGCAACGCCTTTTAGAAGTGCCTAAGGCAAAGAAAAGTGAGGCTATGAATTGCAATTGTTGTACCAATGATGCAGGGATGATTGAAAGAAGCAATTGAAAAATGTGTGGCAGCACACAGCAGCCTCGAGGAGCTATTGGCTCCAACAACAGTTGAGTAGGCATTCTCTTGCCGCTTGGGAGGCCACTCTTTGATGATGTGGCCTGGCTTCTTGCAATAGTTGCAAAACTTCTTGGGACTATGACTGGCAATATAATTGTATCTTTTGCAATAGTAACATTAGACAACATTCATGTCACGACTCTTCAATTTTCCTTGGGCAGGATAGGTAACTGTATAATATCGAGTATTGAATGTGCTAAATTTCTTGATAATTTGAGCTTAATGATGAGCTACCATTATTCTTGAATTAGTAATACAAGTTGAGCTAAACACCATATCCTCCTTGGATTTTGCATCGTGCCAATAATACCATGAATGCCTTTTCATATATAATGAAAGAAAATCTTAAATTCACTCTATATTTTTAGTTTTTACAATGATAAAGAGGCTTTATATAGGCAACATATCAAACTATAATAGGAAAGAATAATAATAATAATGGAAATATAATAATGTCATAAATCATAAGGATTCTAGAATCATCTATTGGGAATTCTAATCATATCTTTGAGATCGTTTCAATAATAATGAGATATTATTTCCTTAACACCTCCCCTCAAACTCAAGTTGGTGACAAAGGAACAAGCTTGAGGTCGCATCTTGAAATCGGAGGTCGAAGTCTTCAAACTTGGAGTCTTGAAACTTGGAGGTAATTGATAAGTTTTAACCTACAAAGCCCCAGGGGCCGAAACCTAAGAAGAAGCCGAAGCCCGAGAGGGAGTGAAATCCCAAGAGGGAGCCGAAGCCCGACATGGTACCGAATCCCGAAATGAGCTAAGTGTGTAAAAACATAAATTCAAGAAGTTTTTTAGACAAGAAAGTGATTTAGTGGTTGAAAAATCTAAGAGACCACAAAAAAAAATGAAAAACCAAAGAAAAATTCCAATTTTTTTTAATCGATTTATCATATATAGATATATATGAAAAAAGAAAAAGTAGCAATGAATCTAACAAAATAACCACCAATAGCAACTTTGTTCAAAGCGACGCCATGTCCAGGAGTGGAAGTAGGTGCACCAGTTGGAGAAATTCAGAGAAACCCAAGAATTAAAAATGGGCAATCCTGAGCCAAATCTTATTTTCCAAGAACAGACGGGTTCAGTGAGGAGCATTAGCAGGAGTTACGACTGAGACGACGGTGAGTGAGAAACCTACTAATGATTGTTTGTGGCCTCATGTAGTGTGTGTAGTTTTGGTGCCGAAGGTGGAGCACTGTGAGCGCCCAAGGAGAATGATGAAGAATACATGGATTTTGGGCATCAACTGCATCTTCTGCACAAGTGGAGGGAGAGCAGGGAGCATGATATTTTTGTGCGGTTCAAAGGGAAATTGAGACGTAGGTTGTTGAATTTGAAGACGGAGTGTGAGTGAGAGCGTGATTTTGGTTTTATGCAATGGGGAGTTTTGGCAATAAAGACAAGGTGGCGGAGGAAAGGTGGTGTTGTGGCGAGGTGACGCAGTTGAAGCACTTGTGAAGGGGAGGCGCGTGAGGTTCACGTGTCGATGGTGGCCGTGATCCCCACAAGCCGATGAGAACAGAAAGCGAAACTAAAAAATCGTAGCCTAGTGTCTGATACCAAGTTAAATAATGAAAGAAAATATTGAATTCATTCTATATTAATTACACTGATAGGGGCTTTATATAGGCAATATATCAAGCTATAATAGGAATGAAATAATACTGATAATGAAAATATAATAATGTCACAAATATTAAGGATTCTAGAATCATATCTTGGGGATTCGAATCATATCTTTGAGATCGTTTCCATAATTCAGAGATTTTATGTCGAGGTGGCGTGTGAGGTTCACGTGCCGATGATGGCCATGGACTCTTTCATTTTCTAACACCCAACAATTTTCGGGGAGCTTAATCAATTTTTGTGTTGAATGTTGATACTTACGTAGACACCATGAAGACGTTGCATGTATAAATACTTTTGATGTCACTAGACAAAATGTCCATTGAATGAATTAGGAGTGGACAAATTCAGGTTCGGGTATCCATATGCCTGAACCTGATCCGAACCCGATCAGGTATGCACATTTTATATCTGAATTCAACACGGACCGAATCCAATCCGAACAATTCGGATTGGGTTGAGGTTAGTTCAGCTATGCACATTTCAAGAACATCACTCTCTCGTCGTTATTTTAACACATACAATTAAAAAAAAACTCATAAAATCATGTGTGAAAGAAACCAATTCATATATTCCCTTAGATATTTTGTCCAATTCCAAAAGACAAACATGAAATTCTATTTCAATAACTGAGTATTCAATAAATACAAGAGAATCTATTGAATTAATATCAATAACCCATTTTAGGACTTTTTTTAGTTAATACGATCAAACACTCGTGATATTTTAAGCGTTCAAGTAAAGAGAATGTTTTAGTTAATAAAACAAAACCCATAAAATTAAATGAAAAAATCTGCCAAAAACAGATTGAAGGGATGAATCTGCAAATGTAAAGGCTGTAAAATTACCAGGCATAATGCAGTGGCGGCCAAGATTCAGGGAGCGGCAGGGAGGACCCGATTTGCCCATTTAGTTAATTTGAGAGAGAGATGTTGGGAGCCACCGAGATTGGAAAGGGAAGAAACAAGAAAAATAGCTTTAGCCTTTAGGTTTTACATTTAGTTTAGAATTTATATATTTTAATTTTTTTAGCCCGATCTTTTTGTTCAGGTAAACCCCACTCGATTCGATCCGAACCCGAACAAATCGGATTAGGTACTTAAATAGATTCCCAATCCGAACCCAAATATTTCGAGTCGAATTGGCTCGAGTCAACACGAAAACGGTAATTTGCCCACCCTTAGACTGAATTAGGGAAATAAATCATTATAATGAGGGATTAATTGGGATCAATACACTAGGTTTGTTAAAAGAGATTAGTTATGGTGAAATCAAATGCTCCAATATTTGCTTTCTTGTAATTAAATTTCGTTGTGGTGTTGATTTTATTTCATTATTATTTTTCTTCTATCATTTTTAGTTTAATTTTAAATCATCATCTTTTTTATTAATAAACTCGTTACAGTCTTAATTAGATCAGAATTTAGCGTTCTCAATCCTTGTGAGACGATAAATTTGTGTACATTCACTATACTACTCTATATCCGTTGTGCATGTGACAAAATTAAAAGAAAAGGGAAAAATAAGCTTATGTACCATATGCACCAAGCTTGTTACAAATAAAACCAGTATAAGAACCACAGAGGGAGTAAGGTGTTTTAACACTGTAGGAGAATGCACAACAGGGACATATATGGTGACTTGGAAGTTTAATGCCGATGGAGAATGCACAACAGGAACAGATGCAGAGGTCTGGATGGTTTAACATAGCTGGAAAATACATAGTGGGAAAAGTTTAACTTGATCCAAAACAGCTCAAAACATCTAAAGAAAACTTGCCAAATCACCTCATGACAACCCCCCCCCCCCCCCCCAAAAAAAAAAAAAACAGATATGGAACTCGATGCGAGCAAGGAACAAATAACTGATAAGATCTGTGTATTTAGTCTTCATTGGTATTGTCAAGATTGTCGAAGAATATGCGGCACGTGAGGCTCACAGGCATATAGTGGCGCGTGTGCCCCACGCGCTGGCTTGGACAATGACTCTAAAAGAGAGAACCAAAACCCAGAGAAGATTAGCGCTGATACCATGTAAAGAAATAAAACGATTCTATACTTCTGGATACTTAGGATATGCATTCATATAGGCATCACATCAAATTAAATATAGAAACTAAATATACTAATAATCATTAGGAATTAGGATTACATAATCATGTCTCATTATGTAACAATATCTTATAGATATGTAGAATCATAATCATATCTTTCGATAATTATAATTATGATTCTAACAATATCTTAGAAATTCTAACAATATCTTATGGATTCTAACAATAACAAAATCTCTGTTATTTTAATATTTTATTTTTATTTTTATTTTTTAATCATTTCATTTTAATCTTTGAAGGGCAGATGCTAATAGAATATCTCTATAACAGTACATGCAAACACCAACTACAGATATTATGTCCTCAAACTGTCGCACGTTCCAGTTTTTCATTATATAAGAATTATGCTGCATTGGAATTTCAATCTTAAAACAGTTCTTACCCGATATAGCTGCTGTGTGCTTCCAACCACAAGAAACCTGCATGCGAAATTTATCAAAGACAAATTGGTAGTGTATGATTTATGCAAGGATGTAAGCATTAGATCCACGTGGTGAATATACAGTGGTTATACATGTCTTCTTTTCTTACAAGTGCTTCTTTCATAACTCTAAAAATTATGGGCACATCAACAAATGCATCACCCTCGCTCTTGCTATTGCAATTAATATAATCTAATGAAACCCATCAATCATTTTTAAACAAATTTTAGTTTTTAATACAAACCTTGTCAACAGGAGATTCAGAAAATGGACCCTGAACTCTTTCAGGTGCATGCAAGACATCAATAGAACTGCCAACAAAAGATGCATTAACAAAGAAGAATATCAGCATACATTGCATAATAACATAGGTATATCCTAAAATGAGTTTTCAACCAAGTCCTGAAGTGGAAGTTACCCGACACCTAGGCAGCCATTCTCATTGGAGCCCCACGTGTATAGATCCCCACCACCTATGTGTAAATTCATTAAAAGAGGGAAAAGCAAGAGAATATCCCTTTAAGATCATGGATGAAAATCCAAAAAATATAGCCAAAAATATACGTTTTCCACAAGCCTCAGAAGTCAATACCAGTTTACTAAATGGTACGTAGAAGAAAGCTCTTACACCAGTTTCAATTGAATGCAAGTAAAATTATTGTTGAAACTATGAATGGCAACAAGTTGAGCTAGACTTATTTAAAAAACAAGTTTTTATTTTTTTGCAAAAAAAATAATTTTTTGACTTTTTTAATATTTAAAAATGAAAAAAAAAAATTAAGAATTTCTATGTTTTTAGTGTTTTTTGGATTGGACATTAAAAAATTAGTTATAAATATATGTATTTAGGATTAAAAATTAATTTATATAATTAAAAAAATTACTTTTATTAATTAAAATCGGGCCTGGGCCTAGGCCTAGGCCTGAGCCCGACCTCGAGCTTTTTTGCCTAAGCCCGGCCCGGGCCGGAGCTCCCAATTTGCCCTCAGGCCAACTTGGTCTGGCACCCCTAATTGAAACAGCACACAAATTCAAGTTTTATTTATTATAGAAAAGAAAAAAAAACATTGCATAGATGGATCAGAGTTATAAATTGCAATGCATTTTGGATAATTTTCAAGTGTACTTAATTTCAAGGGTGTCGCGATAGTTCTATTTGTGATACTCTTATGGCATGTATACTGGTCAATGCCGTTTTGATAGGCAATAAGATGCATATCAGAATTAAAATAAAAAAACAAAACAAAACACACGACGACAGAACTCTAATAAAAGAGATGTGCAGTAGACGTGCCGAGTAAAATTCAACCATGTGTTGCAAACTTGCAATACAATTTTGGTGTTAAAATAAATTCAAAGAACCATCCTTTAAGTTTCCACACACCCCAATGATAAACATGATAGGTCAAGTGGAAACTAAACGTGATATCGATGCTAGATTGACCAAGAGGTCCAGTGTTCGAATCCCCCCTTTTGCCTTAATAAAATTAAAGTAAATTGTGTTTGTGTTCATGTTCATGTTCATGTTTATCGTTATGTTTGTGATTGAGATTGAACATTGTTGCTTGCAAGTTCGAGGGAGGAGAGGAGGGGGTGCTCCACTTGAATCTATTGGTTATCTATTTACTGTAAACTTAAAAACCTTTTAGTCATGTGATAACTTATCCTTGAAAGAAAAAACTAATCACAAAAATCTGCTAGTCTTTATTTCATCAGCTTCGGAGGCTTATGCAATCTCTGTTTCCTTCATAAGTTGTGATGCTCATAAAAAACGTAAACCAAGATAAACTTGATAACTAGAGGGGCAAAAGTTTACTTGTCAAAACACACGTGTGATAACCACCGCATGCAACTTCTTCAGAGTAAGGAAGTTTACTAATCAAGGATGGTCTTCTTGCATGATTTCCCTCTTGGAAGATCTACATTTAATTTCACTAAGAATTCATTATTTCTCACATAAATAAATAACAGGAAAGGTCCTCAAGATAACAACCTCAACTGATATGGCTAAAACCCTCAACAGAATATTAATCTTATAACTTACCATATTATTCACTGCTCTCTCGCCAAATATAAAGACACGCCCATTTTCTGAAAATTTAGACAAAAATGACATAAGAAAGTCGGCATTAATTGGAATGCCAAGTCATATATTACCCATCCAGTCAGTAAAATACCATCAATGCAGGCCGTATGCAGCATCCCAGCAGCTGCAATTTTAACCTGATGATTCATCGTCAAATAAGTCAGAAGTCCGTGACACTAATGACATATATGAATATTCACAATGTCAATCAACATTCGATCTAACAAGAATAAAACCTTAACCCCCTCCAGTTCCTTAATGAGTCTCGGAGTGTGTTCACTGCACAGCAAGCATCTATTAATAGAGAATGGTGGAGAAACAAAGCGTACCTACCATTAATTATAGAAATAATGGATAGAAAAAAGAATGAGAAATATGGGTGCAAGGTGGAAGCTTCAAGATGCTCATGTTCAAGTTTGTGCCACGTAGAAAGGAGTTGACATTATTGCTACAGTTTGTCCTTGGTTTTAAATTCTTAATAGGTTGCATTAAAATAGGCATAAAAATACCCAAAAAAAATTACAAGAGAAATACATGCGACAACAAATAAAAGAGTACAAAAGATTCAAACCACAGAATTTCTTGATTCTGAAATAAGGTGCTCATCAAATTACACAAGCATATCCTAATAGACTTGTTTTGCAGAGCCCACAAAAGCTCCAATCAAACCCATTTATGAATAAACTGTAACCAACTCACCAACCACTAGTACAGTTAGCTTAGAAAAGAACAACTTTCTTGCAGTGTTATTAAAGGCGCAAGGCGCACCGAGGCGCAAAAGGTCCTGGAGCCTAAGCACGCGCCTGAGGAATGTGAGGCGCATATTTGTATATATAATTTTTCAATTAGAAAGAGGAACATGTATATTCTTCTAATCATTTTGTTTTGAGTATTTTTTAATATTTTGACCAAATTATGACAAAACATTTATAAATTATTGCACTCGATTAATTTATATACATCACTATTTTCATAACTAAGTTGCTATAATAACTAAGATATTAATATTTATTTATATTGTCTTATGTACAATTTTGTTATTGACTAGTTTTATCTTTTGGTTAAAATTATGTCCCCAATAATTATAAATGTATGATCTATTATTAATTATTATGGCAAACATCTGTATTTTACAAAATATAAATTTTTCTTATAATTTTTAACGATCCCAACAAATTATCTAAGAGTCATGTCAAAAGTAAATAAATTAAGTTAAATTATGAGATTTATTGTTATTATTCTTCTTTTTTTTTAACTCTCTCTGCTGGAAAAAAAACCAAAAAAAGTAAAAAAAAAAAAGTGAGCTTTAATCAACGAAATAGGGTCAAAAACCAAGATTTTTGGCATCAGGCACCTAAGGCGCGCCTCACTCATTGGCATCAGGCACGCGCCTCTTCGCCTAGGCGCGCACCTGATACACGTCGCCTCGCCTGGACACCCTCTAGGTGCAATGGCTGGAGCAAGCGCGCCTTTGATAACACTGCTTTCTTGTATCGCAACATGTTCACTAATTTGGTTAACATATCATAAAAGTATTGCCTCAGTAATATCCATTAACACCAGGTACAAACACATAGACAAGTTCCAAAAATACACAACTCAACCACCATATATGTGACATATCATGCATGAAGTAATTTAGCATTATCCACCTCTAGATTTCGTAAACACCGTTCATGATTTAGTAGGAGAAGCCATGCATCAGACTTTAATAATGAAAGTGGAATTTCCAACTTTGCAAACAATTAAGAAGAAGAATAAATATGTTTTTCCGTCTGATAAAAACATCAAGCAAAGATCATAATGCCATCAAAAGAAACCTTGTGCTCCTTAAGAATCCTAAAATGCTTGATTCATAGCCATGACCAAGTCTTCCAGATCCTCCTGCCCCCCAACTTAAGATCTTGCCCTCATCTGGTGAGTGTAAGCACAATCAAGAAACAACAAAGGTTAGTACATAGAGTTTCTGGGAAGTAAACACCACTATTAACTAGTATATAAAATAGAATCTCTGTCTTCTCAGTTCCACACCAGTAACAGCAACTGAGTGCTCAGAGCCCAAAGCCACCAGTTTTGTAAAGATTCCACTCAAGCATTCTACTTTAGTTGGTACGGGAATTACTTTTGCTGCCTCTGCATATCAATATAATATCCCATTAGGTGAAAATGACCTTAAATTTATCTTATCTTCACTGTCTTAAGGGACTCAGAATTCAGAAAATAAAACAATACAATCAATAAACAGGTTATATACCTGGCTGATATCATTAAGCATGCATGGAGATATACGTATATTTATATCACACACTTATCTAACATAAAATTTAGGCTCAACTATTACTTTTTCCAAGGCCGAGTTGTCCATTTGAGTTTTTTCCCCACATGTACAGCTCCCCATCCACTACGAAAATTTCAGAAAACTTATTAGTGAATGAAAGGCATTTCGAAGGGCATAATATATACACAAACATCACATTTTATATTGACGAGTATACTGAATCATAAAAAGGTAATTCACTCAAAACTCATATGAAGAAAGAGAAGCACATTTCCAAACACACTATTTCATGTAGTCATTGAAGTGCTTAGGTTAGAGAGACTTCGTCTCTACCTTTGTATGGATATACTTTATGACACGCTTGACTAAGAAAGTTAAGGACCTCTGGGTAATTTATTTTTTCTTAAAGAGTACAACTAATATTATTTAGTGGTGTTAATATTAGTTCATTGAATCATATGAACGCAAGGTCCTTTCCAAGGGGGGTGATGAGTCAATATTATATCTAATCACATGAATGGACTTTGTTTCTCTTGCTCTTGAGCATTACCTAGTTTTACTCTTTTGCTCTTGAGAATTACCACAAAATCTCAATGCATGATATTATTTTCTAACAGCCTTTAAATGAAAACCCTACCAGCATTTGTGCAAGAGATGAATACTAGCTTTTATGAATACACAAAGGTCTCAAACACATGCATAGAAAATATGAAAATTTATAGATGTGGTAGTACTCTTCCTTCAAGTAGCCATCAATGTGCCATTGGGAGAGAGAAAAATTTAATTATACCTTTTACCAAATTTGATATTTTGGACTTCAACTCGTCTTTCATCTCAGTTTCTATTAGATCTAAGGATAAAGTGTAACATTCCCTTCTAAATATGTATTTTCTTATAAAAAGGAAGGTTTAATTTTTGCATACAACTGCTAAACAAATAGACATTGACACGGCTCTACATAAATGTTCTGCCTAACTCAAAACCTGTAATCGCAGAAGAGTGATGATAACCAGTTGAGATTTGAACGACTTCTTTCTTGAGTCCAGAAATCCTAAGTGGCTCCTACAACAAAAAAGGCGGGTAAGCGAACAATTCAGAAAGAACTCTCATACTCCAAAGGGAGTGTTATAAATTATAAATAATTGGATCATATAAACATTTAGTCTGAAATGATACTAAAGCGAATATAAGGGGAAAAAGGCAAAACAACAACAGACCAGCATTACCAC
>SKCR01033449.1:0-101100 GCA_019454045.1 Zanthoxylum bungeanum | reverse complement strand
ACTTGACACCGTACACTTGCGGTACGATATAAAAATATCACAACATGTTTTTGGCGCCGTTGCCGGGGATTGTTTGTTAATTCACAGTAATACTACTACCAAGTAATTTTAGCTTTAATTTAGAATTTTATTTTAATTTTAATTTTTAATTTTAATTTTATTATTTTTATTTCCTTTATTTTTGTCTTAAGTTTATTTTTATTTGTTATTATTTTTTTTTATTTGATTTGATTTGATTTGATTTTATTTTTGTTTTTTTTTTCTTACGAGGTGAGTTTGAAAAGAACCAATGGCAGCCTGTTAGTGCACTGATAGCTGAAGTATCGTCCTTCACGACTCATCTAGCAGTATTGATAAATCAAATGAGTCAACCGTCTATTGAAGCTGTTTCTGCTAATGGAATGTTTTTATCCAACAGAGGAGCAGGATTTGAACAAGTACAGTATGTGAACAATTGGAACTTCAACAACTGTAGAGGCAGTCATATGCTTAATTATTATCATCCAATTTTTCATATGCTAATATGGAGAACATTTTGCAACCTCCTCATGGCTTCAATTATCCAAAAGTTGAGCAGAAACCTTCCTTAGAAGACCTCATGATCACGTTTGTAGCTACAGCTTCAGAGAGGTTTGAGAAGAATGAGTCAATGCTGGAATATCGAAACACGAATGGGCAATATAGAGGCAAATATGAAATCTTTAGAAGCAAAAATTGAGTTGCTTGCTTCTTCCATGGCCAATCAACAGACATGGGATTTTCCGAGTGATACTGAAGTCAACCCCAATGAGCAATGTCAAAATAGAACCTGTAGGAGCGGAAAAGAGTTTAAAGACACATCTCAGGACTTAGGCAGTAAAGAAAATGAAATGGTATTTCAGGAGGAAACAGTAATAGAAGAAGAGAACAAAGGTGAATTGATAATGAGAGATCAATATGAAGAAATCACCTTCAGTGTTTTCAGAGCCATTCCGAGTTCTCAAGGTGATGCAGACTGTCACAGGATAGATACAGTAGAAGAGGGAGTTGAAACCAGACAGGGTGAATCAGTATTTCAACAGCCTATGAGCATAATGCAACCATGTATAAAGGAAAATTCTCTGCAGCTAAACTCGAAACCACTCCCAAGGGCCGTAAAAAGAGGAAAAGAAAGGCTAGTTCTCACTTAGAGATAATTCATGGAAGATTAAAAAGAAAACCGAGCCAATTTTGCCGAAGGTGCAGTCCAGAATTTCCAATTGAAGGGAAATCTACATATCTTGGGGGACCATCTATGGATAAATCACCACAGCCTGCCAAGCTGTCCTTTTCATGTCATAAGAACCGGTGGATACCAAAGAAGAAAACAGATGAGATTACCCGGTTCACTACTTTTAAGCCACCATAACCATTTGGGTGGTTGCGTCTGGCTGAAGACGTTAAACTTAGCGCTAGCGGGGAGGCAACCCTTGCATTTCTTTTATTATTATTTTCTTTACTTTTTATTTTATTTTATTTTATTTTATTGTGTGCTATTTATTTATTTGCATGTTATTTATGCAGGTAGCACGAGACACACAAAGCCCGCACAACCAAATTCTAACCAGCAAGAGTCTGATCAACTCCATGCACGGTAGTGTTGTTCCTTACTCTTGTTCTTTAAATTTTTATCTTACATTGAGGACAATGCAAATTTTAAGTTTGGGGGTGTGTGCATGTTGCTTACTTGTTATTTAGTTGTTTAAATTTTGTTATTTAGTTATTTAAATTTTGAAAAAAAAAAAAATTTGTTTTAGTCTTTGATAGTAAAGCATAAATCTTGTGATAATATTGTTTGTTTATGAGTGAAATTTTAGAAACAATAAGTGCTTAATTTACTTTTATCTGATGCCTTGAATAATTGATCTATGTTAGACTCGTAAGCACTTAAAAATAGGTTCTTAGCAGTAAAACTTAAGTAGTTGACAATGTGACTAGTTGACGAAATTGCATGTCGATGAATGACCGTTTGCTTAGATATCTATCTTGATTTGCTAGTGTTATGAAGTATGGTATAGCTAAAAAAAAAAGAAAAATGTCTCTAAAGAAAGAAAATAAACCACCTATAACCGATAAGCGTGAAGCTACCCATGGGCGAGTATTAGGACCACCATGAGGAGAAATGCTACCTTAAAGGGTAGGTGAGTTGAAAAAAAAAGTGCAAAAATGAGACAAGAAAAAGAGACAAGAAAAGAAAAGAAAAAGCATACCATACTGAGCACGAAATAAAGCAATTACAAAGCATAATTGAGATATCTAGGTTGGTTTGACCCATTGATTCTAATTTTTAAACGAAATCATTGAGTTGGCTTACTTAAGATCAAAGCTGTGATTGAACCTTTACACACACACACACCGTGAGTCTAGCTTAGATAATTTATTCAATAATTTGGATTCGAGTTGCAATTGCGTACTTTGAAGGTTCTCTAATTTCATTTATAAGCTTTCTTTGAGGATATATTTATGCGTAACTATCGAGACTATGTTTTGTTATTTTTTATTTTTGCATGATTGTGTGTGAATGACGTTTGTGGGTATCATCACTGTAAGCCCTCACGAGACTATAACTCGTCCACTAGGGCCGCCTAGGGGTTTAAAGGCTTGTTGCATACGCTAAATGCAATCGTGATCCCTACGAAAGTGGCTTATTTAATTTAGTTATTTTTAATTATTTATTTGAATTTATTTTTTATTTTATCTTTTGCTCGGGACTAGCAAAACCTTAAGTTTGGGGGTGTTTGATAAGTGTGGTTTATACCCATTTATTATGACATTCTCAGCTTATTATTTTGTTATAATTCGAGATATTAAATATCTTTTATAGTTTATTTTATGTTTTATTTGTAGGAGCATTAAAATATGGATCGGGGAATAATTGCACGTGTTTTGGGAAGTTTCGAGAACACATGACAAGTACAGGAGCTTAGGCGCCATGGCGCCCCATTAAAGTCTCACAACAAGGCGCCAAGGCGCCCATTTTCCATACATTCTCCAGACAGTATGGCGCCTTGGCGCCATTGAAATTGTCACGGCAGTGCGCCAAGGCGCGAGTTAATGAAGAAAAAAATAGGCGCCACGGCGCCACAAAATTAAAACAAAAGTAATTCGCCGTGGCGCCCCTCAAGCACACTCCTCCCATACAAATTGCCGAGAGTTAGGCGCCGCGGCGCCCACTTAAGGAGCCGCGGCGCTGCGGGGAAGTCTTCACGTTCCAAGGAATTGTTTTTTTAGAGTTTTTAATAATCCTAATGATACCCAAAGACTCCCAGCCTCAACTATAAATATAACATTACATCCAACACTCAAGGGGAGGCTAATACAGAGGCTAAAACACAAATTACATATTTTTAGAGATCCAAGGAGAGGATTGAAGAGCGACAAGAGGAGATTAAGGTGGTGACATCCGGAGAGGAAGAGATTCAATTCGGGTTTTATCTTCTTATTTCTTTCTTAAAACTCTAATGATTTCCATTAGATTCGTGGCTTGATTATTTATTGTTGTATCTTTTGTCATGAATTTACTCCTTAATTTTGGAGAACGATTGTAATCTATGCTCAAACCTTGTATTTTATTTATCAATTTTGTTATGAAGTTTTATTGATTTATTTATATTCTTTTGAGTTTAATGCTTCTTGATTGTTGGCCACAATTTTCATAGATTTGTTTATGATACTAAATGGTTTGTAATTTGATTAAAAACTATTTTAGAATTTTATCGATTACTCGATAAAATTAAATAAAATTTATGAATTAATTTTAAATCGTTAAAATTTGTTAAATCATAAAATTTAATTTTAAGCATTTCTAATAAATTGTATCATGAATAACTTAGATGTTTCATAATGAATTTAAGTTTTATTGGTAAAGCGAATTAATTTATTATGAAACAACTAACTTGGTAATTGAAGACTTTTAATATTGATTTCTTGAACTTTTAGCTAGGTTTTCAAAACATTAGATGTTTTATATATAAAATAACTAAACTTAGAATAATGAGTGGGAGCGGGTAGTTTGTCGAAACGTCTTTTGGTCTCCACCGTTAGTGCAATATCGTGAAATCTAAGTGGGGCTTTGTGATGACTTTAGTTTCATCCTCCATGAGGAGAGTGTTCGCTTAGGTTAATATCAAGGTTGTGCTTCTTACGATAGGATTTATAAAATATATTTTTTATAATTAACTTACCCTGAGGTGGTTATTATTAGTTAAATTTTAAGGATCCAAACCAATCGGTTACACTCATATGAATGAAGTTAAAATGTTAATTACATTTAGACCAAAAATCGGTTATTAATAAATTTTGAAAATATGAGATATTTTGAAAAATAAATTATTAATTGACATTGTCTCTATTTTAATAAGGTGTTGTGATCGACCCTAAGGCAACATAATATGCTTATTAAATTTCTGAGGCTATAGTAGTGCATATATATATTTTTTATTTAGCACATGCATCATGCATCATGAATACCATGCCAAATTAATTTTGAATTTTATGCATGGAATAATTTAGAATATTTTTTAATTATTTCAGAAATATATCAAACCTAATTCAATCAATGTTTGCTACTGAAAACTTATCTGGTGATAACTTTACTAATTGAAGAATGACATGAATATAATTCATGTGCTGGATAACCTGAAGTTTGTCCTGATGGAGGAATGTCGTCTAAAATCTGCTGTGAATACCAACAAAAATATTAAAGATGCATATGAAAATTGGGTTCGAGCAAATGACAAGGCTCGTTGTTATTTGCTTGCCTACATGCCCGACGTGCTTAAAACGAAACTCGAAAAGACAAAGTCTGCTTATGAGATAATGGAGTCTTTACAAGGCATGATTGGTAGACTTTTCGATCAAGCCAAACATGAAGCAGTTAGGAAATTCATGAACTGTAAAATAGAAGCTGAAACCCATGTTCTTGAACATGTGCTAATGATGATTAGTATGATTCATGGAGCTGAAATCAATGGGGCTATAGAAGTGGACATGATTTGGAAAGTCTTAGCCCATAATTTCTTTGGTTCAAAAGAAATTTTTTTATTAGTCAATTGAGTTATAATTTGACTCAGTTACTTAACGAACTCATAAATTTTGAGTCTATTTCTTTGGAGAAGAAGGTAGAAGCAAATGTTGCAGAACCTTCTCACTCCAGCTCTTCTTTAAAGAAAATGAATAAAATAATGAGAAAACAACAGGAAACAACAGCAAAAGAAACAATCCAAACAACAATCAAGGTAAATCAAATTCACTTGTTATTGAATCTTGTTTAGTTAAAAATGATTTATCACCCTGGATAATTGATTCAGGGGCGACTAATCATATTTATTGTTTCTTACAGAAGCTCGATTATTACACAAGACTTGCTGATGGAGACTTTACTTTGAGAGTTGGGAATGACGCTTTAGTTTCAACATCAGCAATTGGACAAATAAAACTCTATGTTGAGAACAATAAATTTTTATTTCTGAATAATGTTGATTTTGTACCAGGGTTTACTAGAAACCTCATTTCAGTTTCTCGACTTTATGAAAAATTTTATTCAGTTTCTTTTGATAATAAATCAGTTGTTATTTCAAGAAATGGTTTGAATATTTATTCTGGTTTTATTGAAAATGGGCTCTATGTGATAAGGCCCATTGTTAATTCGTTATTGAATACTCAAATGTTTAAAGTATAATTGCCCAAAATAAAGAAACAAAAGATTTCTCACACTGATAACACATATCTATGGCACATAAGACTTGGTCATATAAAATCTTGACAGGATAAATAGGCTTGTAAAGGATGGTCCTTTAAGAGAACTAAATATTGATACTCTACCAGTCTATGAGTCATGTCTTGAAGGTAAGATGACAAAAAGACATTTCTCTATAAAAGGTGATAGAGCCCAAGAACAACTGAAGCTCATACATTCAGATGTTTGCGGACCTATGTCTACACAAGCAAGAGGTGGTTATAAGTACTTTGTTACTTTTGTTGATTATTACTCAAGATATGGTTAGGTTTACCTAATGCGACATTAGGTTTACCTAATTCGACATAAATATGAAACTTTTGGAAAATTTAAGGAATTCCAATTCCAAACGAAAAAATAATTAGGTAAATCAATCAAGTGTCTTCGATCAGATCGAGGAGGTGAATACCTTGATAATGAATTCAAAGATTACCTATTAGAGTATGAGATTTTGTCCCAACTAACTGCATCTGGTACACCTCAGCAAAATGGTGTAGCTGAGAGGATGAATCAAACTTTTCTGAGTTATTCTTCACTCCCAAAATCATTTTGGGGGTGTTATGCAACAACTTATATTTTGAATGTAGTTCCATCCAAGTAAGTACCTAAAACATCCTTAGAGTTATGGTGTGGCCATAAACCTAGTTTGAGACACTTTTGTAAATGGGGATGTCTAGCATATGTGCTAATGGGTAAGACAACGAAGTTGGAAATACGTTCTGAAGTTTATTTCCTTGTAGGATATATAAAAGGCACAATGGGAGGTGTGTTTTATGATCCTCGAGATGATAAGGTATTTGTGTCGATAAACGCCAAATTTCTTGAGAATAATTATATGACAGACTTCAAGACTCAAAGAAAGATAGTCTTAGAGGACTTAAAATCTGATGAGATCAGTCAGCGACCTACGAAGATTGTTGTTCCAAAAAGTGTGGAGAAAACATCTTCGAGTCAGAACATCTTACCACCTCGTCATAGTGGGAGGATATGATGACTACCTTCTCGATATAGACAAGAAGGTGAAGCACAAGTTGCTATCACTGATGATGGAATAAATGACCCATTGACATATAGATGTGCAATGGAATATCATGACAAAGAGAAATGACTTGAGGCTATGAAACTTGAGATGGAATCCGTATATTCCAACTTACTTTGGTAGCTTGTATATCTACCTAAAGGAATAATTCCTACAGGGTGAAAATGGATCTACAAAAGAAAGAGTGGAGTGGATGGTAATGTAGAGATATTCCAAGCAAGACTAGTGGCAAATGGTTATACCAAAAAAGAATGAGTTATCTATGAGGAACGGTGTTCACCAGTAACCATGCTAAAGTCCATTCAAATCTTACTTTCCATTGCTGCTCATTATGATTATGAAATTTGGCAGATGGATGTCAAGACGACCTTTTTGAATGGCTATCTTGAAGAGACCATCTTTATGGAGCAACTAGAAGGTTTTATAAGCAAGGACGAAAATCAAAAGGTTTGCAAGTTGTAAAGGTCTATCTACGGACTTAAGCAAACGTCAAGATCTTGGAACATGAGATTAGATGAGGCAATCAAATCTTATGGCTTTATCCAAAATCCTTATGAATCTTATGTTTATAAATTCATCGAGGACAAGCGAGTGGTCTTTCTAATACTTTATGTTGATGATATTCTACTTATTGGGAATAATGTAGAACTATTATCAGACGTAAAGACTTGGCTGGCAGAATAATTCCAAATGAAATATTTGTTGAGTTCTAATATAGGTCCCAAGATCATGAAATCAAGCACAAAATTCGCATGAATACACAAAGGAGTAAGGCGGAATACATAACTCATATTGAACGGTTTGAGATGCGAAGAACAAGCTGCGTTTTTGCCTCCCTCCAAGCTCACGACAACAGCTCTCCAAGGCAGTGGGCTGCTTGGTTTTGACTGGTTTGGTCCCTCCATGATTCGGCCATGTGAGACTCCATTGAAGCTCCAAGCTTCAAGCTTTCAATGCTCATAAATTCGTTTCCCTATCACCTATGTATAACCCAAGGTGTGTGCTAGCACCACATCTTCTTCCATGCTTCTCATTGATTCGGTCACAACCAGAAATTTTAGAGAAGAAACGGTTCCAAACCGTGAAGAAGAAGAAGAAGAAAAGAGAGGGAAAAGGGTTTCACGTCAAAAAATGTGAATGAGAGGAGAGAGAGAGTTAAATTAAAAAAATGTATTTGGTTTATTTATATTTTCAAAAAATTAAAAAACCAATTACCATTTTTCAATTTCAAAAAACAAAAGTCAAAAAGCATAAAGCAAAAGCTATTAAATGCTTTCAACTACCACATCAATCACTCAAATGTCACATCACTCAAAGTGACATGTGATTTGACGCTTGATGCGACTAGCGATTTGACGCTTGATTTGACTTGCGTGTCGTACTCGCATTCGAAATGCGAATGCGCTCGCAAATAATCTCGGGCTCGGGTTCGCTAATTCCAAATTAACGAATTTTCCGTTGCGTCGTAATTAAATGATTACGCCTAGCGAAATCACTATTCACGTCGCTAACGAATTAATTCTAAATTAATTCATTCGCCCGAATTAAAATCTAATTTTAATTCCGCGTCGAAATCCAATTTCTAATAATATATCAAATATATTATTTTATCGATTAATTCCAAATTAATCGTTCTCTCTCTTTAATTAATATTTTATCCCAGATAAAATATCTCCGTGATTAATCCCAGATTAATTTTCTCTCTCTTATAATTAATCCCAGATTAATTAAGTGCGAGTTATACGTCATCGGTGAATCTTCGGGAAGCGACCCATGAGATCTCCGGATATGTTGGCAGTAAATACGGTCGTCGGACTATCCGAACACGTAAGTACCTCGTACTACGTTTATACCGATTTACAAGACAAGGTTGCCTTCTAGCAAAGCGCCATGCCTACCCAATTCTCCAGAAATATTCTTACAGGAATATATAGATCTGTATCAAGCGTAGTATACCGTAGTATTGCGTATATCAGCCCAGTATCGGATAGTCACGTGCTAGGGCTGGGGCTGGATAAGTGTCTGCCCCGTCCGAAGCACATGTCGGATGTCTGGTAACTAGTCTCTATAATCGGATATACATGACCTTGTCATAATATCCTGATGGCCGGCCAGCACTTAAGAGCACTAATTCCGTATCCTGCGTGACATCATCTCCACTATGACTGGAGTGATACTTCCGTCTTGACATCACACCCAATACACTACGACTCTCTGATAAACCCAAAAGTGGTGTACGCAGAACCGGTTAAAGCCCTGTACCACCAAGACCAAAGTCTACCGATTATCGCAAGTATTAGCGATGTAAGTCTCAGGTTAAGACTATACACACCTACCTTGATTTCGGCCTCCCATAGACACATAGTCATAATACCAATGTGATTCCGAGGGGTCTATCCAGAGCGAAGCTGTTTCCCGTACCATCGGTGAAACACGATCTCCTATCGCACTTGCATAAGTATCCAATACTTATATATATGAGAACTATGCCGTTGTGCCCTCACAATGCACACAAGTGCAATACTAGCGTATTCCGCATTATCGATGTCCAGTCTCGATAATACTCCGGCTAGGGATATTTAATGATTAAACCTTCGAGGACTGATACTGTCTCATATCATTCTCAGTCTAGGAACTAATCATAGGGACCTCTCTTCATTTATATATCTATGGTGATCTAATCACAAATGATGAGAGTGCAATTCCTTGTCACATAGTTAATTTGCTACAACAACACAATGATCTGTGCAAATAGTGACACTATGGGTCATTTTGTCCAACAATCTCCCACTTGGCACATAGCCAATCACTCAAGTGTCCTACACCCGAACTATGTACGGTTGGCTCAAACTGTTGAGAAATGCATTCGTCAGCAGATTTGCATAATTATCATCTTGATGCGATTTATTCGATCATCACATCGCCACGATATATGATCCGAATGAATCAGATGAGTATCTAAGTAAGTATCTGGATCGTTGATGAGACCATTAATTCTTTAGCTTGTGCTTACGCCTAGCTCAGCTGCTGACAGAACTATATCTAATCTAATTAGATTTGTATCGACCCAAATGACTTCTATTGCTGCTTCAGCTGCAGCAACAACCTGCATTTGTTGTTTATTCGGTAACAGTATCTTACTTGGAAGATTTCCAGCTCACTATACCGTTATTCAAACTATATAGTACCGTTTGCGACTTTTAGTCATCTTTATCGGTTATAGGAAACTTGCTACAGTGACCCCAGTCACTTCAAGTTCTCCTTCTCCATAGACTAAGACAGCATCATTAGTTCTCTAAGATACTAACGGATGTTCTTAACATCAATCCAGTGACTATCACTCGGATTGGCCTGTTTGTGAATCCATATGCTCAAAGCGTATGATACACCAGGTTTCGTACATTTTTCAATGTACGGTTTCTAGGAGAGTATTGCGAAAGCCAAGCTTTCGCCGATATTTATTTTATGGGAATATCATTTCCAAGAAATTAAGTATTATCATTATTTTATAGGACAACCACTATCAATGCGCTCCCACTAACCTTCTTATATATACACTAGAATTATTTTCGTTTTGAATTAAATCATACATCATTATGATTATATCAAAATGATAATTCTAAGAACCTAATGCTTGCTTCAATCCAATCATGGATCGAATAATCTGCATTATCCAAATGGATTTACCGTGGCAACAGGTAAAAAGTTGAATCATAATCAACACAATGTTGATAACGATACCTTTCCGTTAAAGCCTAGCTTTATACGTTGGTATGTTGTCATCCATGTATGTCTTCCTAGAAGACATATAGTATCAGTAGACACAATGCCTTGTGGTACATCAACTAGTATCCAAACTGGTTGATATACATGGAATCCATTTCGGATTACATGACACTTTGCCATAATTAGGGAGTTGATACCTTGTATCATTTCCTCATACGTAGTCAGTTAGTATTCCTCAATAAGATAAACATCTTTATGAGGTGCGATCAGAAACCCATACCCCAGGTTGTTTTCTAACTCTATCTGACCTACGCGGTTCTTGTGTATTCGAAGATTAATGGTAATAGTCTCATCATGGATGAACTATTCATGTTCCATTAAGATTCAGTGCCTTGAACAGTATTACTCCGATTTCCATCGAGTTATACTATCCTCCCACTTACCACTGCATATCGGTATCCTTTCAGGAAAACCGTATGGTGAGTAACAATCTAATTGTTCTCTTGTGAGATGTATAAGTACAATACTTATGGTATCCCTAGGATAACGTACATTTGGCACTTATATATATTGATTAATATAATCCAATTATATATAACCCAAGGTGTGTGCTAGCACCACAGCTTCTTCCTTGCTTCTCATTGATTCGGTCACAACCAGAAATTTTGGAGAAGAAACGGTTCCAAACCGTGAAGAAGAAGAAGAAGAAAAGAGAGGGAAAAAGGTTTCACGTAAAAAAACGTGAATGAGAGGAGAGAGAGAGTTAAAATTAAAAAAATGTATTTGGTTTATTTATATTTTCAAAAAATTAAAAAACCAATTACCATTTTTCAATTTCAAAAAACAAAAGTCAAAAAGCATTAAGCAAAAGCTATTAAATGCTTTCAACTACCACATCAATCACTCAATGTCACATCACTCAAAGTGACATGTGATTTGACGCTTGATGCGACTAGCGATTTGATGCTTGATTTGACTTGCATGCCGTACTCGCATTCGAAAAGCGAATGCGCTCGCAAACAATCTCGGGCTCGGGTTCGCTAATTCCAAATTAACGAATTTTCCGTTGCGTCGTAATTAAATGATTACGCCTAGCGAAATCATTATTCACGTCGCTAATGAATTAATTCTAAATTAAATCGTTCGCCCGAATTAAAATCTAATTTTAATTCCGCGTCGAAATCCAATTTCTAATAATATATCAAATATATTATTTTATCGATTAATTCCAAATTAATCGTTCTCTCTCTTTAATTAATAGTTTATCCCAGATAAAATATCTCTGTGATTAATCCCAAATTAATTTTCTCTCTCTTCTAATTAATCCCAGATTAATTAAGTGCGAGTTATACGTCATCGGTGAATCTTCGGGAAGCGACCCATGAGATCTCCGGATATGTTGGCAGTAAATACGGTCGTCGGACTATCCGAACACGTAAGTACCTCTTACTACGTTTATACCGATTTACAAGACAAGGTTGGCTTCTAGCAAAGCGCCATGCCTACCCAATTCTCCAGAAATATTCTTACAGGAATATATAGATCTGTATCAAGCGTAGTATACCGTAGTATTGCGTATATCAGCCTAGTATCGGATAGTCACGTGCTAGGGCTGGGGCTGGATAAGTGTCTGCCCCGTCCGAAGCACATGTCGGATGTCTGGTAACTATTCTCTATAATCGGATATACATGACCTTGTCATAATATCCCGATGGCCGGCCAGCACTTAAGAGCACTAATTCTGTATCCTGCGTGACATCATCTCCACTATGACTGGAGTGATACTTCCGTCTTGACATCACACCCAATACACTACGACTCTCTGATAAACCCATAAGTGGTGTACGCAGAACCGGTTAAAGCCCTGTACCACCAAGACCAAAGTCTACCGATTATCGCAAGTATTAGCGATGTAAGTCTCAGGTTAAGACTATACACACCTACCTTGATTTCGGCCTCCCATAGACACATAGTCATAATACCAATGGGATTCCGAGGGGTCTATCCAGAGCGAAGCTGTTTCCCGTACCATCGGTGAAACCCGACCTCCTATCGCACTTGCATAAGTATCCAATACTTATATATATGAGAACTATGCCATTGTGCCCTCACAACGCACACAAGTGCAATACTAGCCTATTCCGCATTATCGATGTCCAGTCTCGATAATACTCCAGCTAGGGATATTTAATGATTAAACCTTCGGGGACTGATACTGTCTCATATCATTCTCAGTCCAGGAACTAATCATAGGGACCTCTCTTCATTTATATATCTATGGTGATCTAATCACAAATGATGAGAGTGCAATTTCCTTGTCACATAGTTAATTTGCTACAACAACACAATGATCTGTGCAAATAGTGACGCTATGGGTCATTTTGTCCAACAATATTTGGGAGAAACAAGCTATATTCTTAGGATCCATCTTATTAGAGATCGCAAGAAAATGTTACTAACCTTGTCTCAAGCACTGTATATTGTCAAGATTCTCGTTAGATATTTAATAAAGAACTCCAAGAAAGGTAATTTTCCTTCCCATCATGGAGTTGTTCTTTCTAAGAGGCAGTGTCCTTCGATACCCCAAGAGGAATATATATGAGACGTATTCCATATGTTTCAGCATTGGGGAGCTTGATTTATGTTATGCTATGCACAAGGCCTGACATATACTATACAGTGGGAATAGTTAGTCGTTTTAAAAGAAATCCAATAGTAGATCATTGGGTAGCAGTTAAGCATATTCTCAAGTATCTATGGAGAATGGGGAACTATATGCTTGTTTATTCTGGCAAAAATTTGATTACGATTGGATATACTGATTCTGATTCTCAATTAGATATAGATGATCGAAAGTCAGTATCTGGATCATTAATTAACTCTTGGTGGGTGAGTTATAGTTTGGAGAAGTGTCAAACAATCATATGTTATTGATTCAACTATGGAAGCCGAATATGTGGTTGTTTTGTGAAGCTGCAACATAAGCGTTTGGCTCCGAAAGTTCTTTACTAATCTGGAAGTTTTTCCAGATATGAACAAGTCATTGTCACTTTATTGTGATAATATTGGTACAGTGGCTAATTCCAAAGAACCAAGAAGCCAAAAGAGATCAAAACATATTGAGAGGAAATATCATGTGATTATGGACATTGTGAAACACGGAGACGTGACTGTTCTGAATATTCCATCTATAGAGAATCTAGCCGATCCTTTTACCTAGACGCTGCCTGCAAAGAATTTTGAGGGGAATCTAGAAGGATTTGGGCTTAGAGATATGTCTCATTTGCTATAGGGAAAGTGGGAGTTTGTTGGTATTTTATGCCCGACAAGAAAATATGTTCGAAACATAATTGATTAATAAATTTATGATTCGATTTTATTCCATGTATACGTTTTGATTTTCTTTATAAAATTCATGAAAATTTCATGATTATTTATGTAGCTTTAAATTAAATATATATGTCTATATAAAATGTTATATACATATATGTATGGATAAAATTTAAAAAGTAATAATCAAAATTTGTTCATAACTATGATTTGAAGTTGACAATCTTCAAATCCAAAGTCATAAAACAATTCATTCCATTATGAATGGTATAATTCTATCCAGACTATATTATGTAGAGACATAGAAATGAATGTATTTTATATAATAAGATTATATTGGATAGGACAAAAAATTAAAAAGTTATAATAATTTCCGTATAATAAAGAACATCAATTTTATCATAATGATTGTCATATATGTGATGATCTTAATTCATTATATTTAGCAGACTCCTATATCATTTTAATTTAATTTACTCGGTATGATTTGGTATTTATTACATTTCGTAAACCTTGTATTTTGTGAATAAATTGAATGAATAGTTGGGAATACTAACCTGATGTAATAAAATCCGTTCATAAGTTTTTTTTTATTTTTGTTTTAGTTCAAGACCTGAATGATTAGCGCACAAATGCATAAAAGTTATGAATTAATTATTTACTTGAGAACTAATGGAAGTCAAGGATAAAGATGTAATTGGAATTGGAAAGGTTAACGATTTTATACCTACCTCCTTTACGAATATTTTATGGAGGATCATTGCATAGGTAATGACTATATCAATGGAAAAATACTTTGAGTAATTAATTCTATAATTCTGATAGTGCAATTCTGGGTATTTAGTGGAGTTACTCCAGAATTAATAATTTCGTTTGATTAATAAAAGAATTAGTAATTAATCAACGAAATTATTAGAGCTTAGAATTATAGGTCCATCGGTCCCCTCGTCCTCTTTTATCACTGTTCGAACGATAATAATTGTGAAGAAAAATAATTGTGAATTATTTTACACTCTAATTATTCCATATAACTTTTGCTTGGAAATTATAACAAAAGTTGACCTAATATATTTATCAATAGATCATATATCTATTTATTAATTTATGAAAAATTAATATTGAATTAATTTCATTAATTAAATTTTGATTTAATGAGATAATATTTTCAAAAGTTGAAATTTTGAAAATTATTTTTTAATGAATTATCTCAATTTTGATAAATTATAAGATAAATATTAAAGGATTTTATTTTGATTTTTTGAAAATCAAATTGATAATATCCTTTAGGGATATACTTGACTTTGTTTTGATAAAAATAAAATCAAAACCATGTGCAAGTAGAAGAATTGGATTTGATCAAAAAATCCATCCAAGAGAGAATATAAAACAACAAGGACGTGAGCTTAAGTAGTAATTTTTAAGATTTGATCAAACGTCAAAAAGAACAAAAGGGTAAGCACACAAATAAAAAACGTGTGCTCGGTGCGAAAAAAAAAAAAGAAAAAAAAGGAAAAGTTTTTTTTTTTTTTTTTTTAAATTTCTTTATTTATTACTTTTTTTTTTTTTTGAGAAAACCAAAAAAAAAAAATAACACCAAATATTCATCTCATGTGTTGAGTATACAGATCCTTCACAAAATTAGAGTGTTATTCGTTATTATTTTCCTGTCCACACGTGCCGTTGGAGGTGAGGAGAGAAGATGAGGAAGATCGTGGTTCAAAGAATCGTGATTCAAATAGATCCAGACCTATAGGTGTATTTCCTACTTAATTTCTACATATTTTATATTATTAATGTACTAGAAAATACGGATCCAGTTCTTAATGTTCATGTAAAAATATTTTTATGTTTCGAACATGTTTCCGCTGCACATGAACTCTGAAAACCAACAACAATATACACTTAGAGACTATAAGATTATTCTTGAGAAATATCCCACTTTATGTGACAGTACAAGTGTCATCAACTTGTCCAAAAACTATATTCTCCACTTTAGGGCCAAACATATTGATATAAGGCATCAATTCCTTAGAGATGAGATGTTATTCTTGAGATTGTCTCAACGAATCACCAATTGACGGATATTTTTACAAAATCCTTTCCCAAGAAAGTTTTATAAGAATTTGAAGGAAATTAGGCATTAATGCTTTAAATGAATGAAATGTATTTTTGATTGCCTATTTATGTGTATCAAGTGATATTATGCATGATTTGCCTCATTTGATGTGAATTATTTTCTTTGAGTGTTAATGGATCTCATTAAGTTCATCAATAACTTGTGTGAATCATTAAAATTGGTCAAAAATTAAATTTAAGGCCATTTTTCAAAAATCAGATAAGATATCTCTTTTGGAGACCTTTTGAGACCGGCATACCGGTCTAGGTTAGCTCTTACCGATCTAGGAGAACAGTATACTGGTCTCAGCGTATTAAAGTACAGAATGTCGCCCTCTGCATTTCCACTATCAAAATCCATCCAAACCTCTTCATTTCCTCTTAACTCGAGCTCCAATCATCTCCTAAGGTAATTTCATGCCCCTCTTACTTATTTTTATTCATTAATCAAATTTATTGCTCCTAAATCATCAACTTCTTATGTTTTTGCTCTTAGAAACCCTAGGTTTTTCATCTTTTTATATTTGCATCATTTGTGATTTTTTATTAAAATTTCTTGTTTCAAATCATCCAAGGAAGCGTTTAGAGCCATTATCATTCATCATTTTGTGTCCATTCCATTATTTTTGAAAAACTCCAAAATTAAGCCACTTTTAGCTAAAACCCCAATTTTGATTTAATAAAAAATGGACCCTGAATTTGATCCCCATCGTTATTTTCAAAATGCCAGACAAATTATTATTTACAATGGTAATTTTCAAAAAGAAAGTACTTTCAAAATAATTTTATTGCAATATCGATGGCTTCGTTGAATTTTAGTGCTTTCAATTCTTCAAATTCATAAGCTAGCTCATTTATTTCAAATTCGTGATCCTATATATCCTAATCTTGTTAAAGTATTTTACTCTAACATGGAGTTTCTCATCAGTACCCATGGAGATTTTAAAACTGAGGTCAACAAAGTTTCTCTCACTGTGTCCCCCAATTCTATCAATCGCCTCCTTTAAACTACTCTTTCTCATTCCATTTGTGCCTGCGTCTATAGGAAATTTCGCCACATTGAGGGAATTTTCGAAACTCAAGTGATGGAATTTGTCTAGAGAGACGCTCACATCCCTCGTCCATATACGTTCATTCTGTTGGACAATTATGACCCATATCATCACTATTTGTACAGAACATAGTGTTGCTGTACAAATTAATTATGTGACAAAGGAAATTTCTCTTTTATCATCTGTAATTGGATTACCAAGATACATAAATGATAAAAGTCCATATGATTAGTTCCAGATTAATAAGATATGAGAAAGTGTTAATCTACTAATGTTTAATCATTAAATATCCATAGTCGTAGTATTATCGATACTGGACATCGATAATGAGGAATAGACTAGTATTGCACTTGTGCGCGTTGTGGGAGCATAACATCATACTTCTCATATATTTAAGTATTGGATACTTATGCAAGTGTGATAGGAGGTTGTGTTTACCGATGGTACGGGAACAGCTTCGCTCTGGATAGACCCATCAGAATTCCATTGGTAGTATGACTATGTGTCTTTGTGAGTCCGAATCAGGTTAGGTGTATTTGGTCTTAACCTGAGACTTGCATCGCTAATACTTGCGAAAATCAGTATACTTTGGTTTTGGTCGTCCGGGGCTTTAACAGGTTCTGTTTACGCCTCTTCTGGGTATACTGAGAATCGTAGTGTATTGGGTGTGATGTCAAGATGGAAGTATCACTCCAGTCATCTGGAGATGATGATCACGCAGGATACGGAACTAGTACTCTTTAGTACTGCAGTCATCGGGATAATATTACTAGGTCATGATTATCCGATTATAGAGACTAGTTACCAAAGATCCGATATATGCTTCGTACGGACGGGACAGACACAATTCCAGCCCCAGGCCTAGCATGTGATATTCGATATTGGATAGCTATACGCAATACTACGTATACTACGCCTGACATAGATTACATATTCCTTAAAAGAATATTTCTGGAGAATTGGGTAGGCACGGCGCTTTGCTAGAAACCAACCATGTCTTGTAAATCGGTAAGAACGTGGTACCGGGTACGCACGTATTCGGATAGTGCGATAATCAGATTTACTGCCAACATATCCAGGGATCTCATGGGTTGCTTCCCGAAGATTCACCGATGACGTATGACTCGAACATAATTAATCTGGTATTAATTGGTAGAGAGAGAAAATTAATTTAGGATTAATTACTGAGAGATTTTATATGGGATAAAATACTACTTGGGGAGAGAGATCGATTAATTTGGAATTAATCGATAAAATAATATATTCGATATATTAAATGAAATTAGATTTCATAACGGAATAAAAATTGGATTTTAATTCGGGCAAACGAATTAGTTTAGAATTAATTCGCGAGCGACGAGAATAGTAATTTTGCTAGGCATAATTATTTAATTAAATTTGATTTAATTACGTCGCAACATAAAATTCGTTAATTCGGAATTAACGAACCCGAGCCCGGAGTGTTTGCGGGCCCACTCGGATTTTGAATCAAGTGGGGCCCACAGAAGTGAAATCACCTAGTTACTTTAATCAACTTTTAGTTGATGGGATTTGGTGGGTGGTTGATTGTGTGTAAAACACACAAGTGTGAAAGACTTGAAAGATTTTTACCAAACTTTGATTTGGTATATGTCTTTTAATTTTTTGAAAATTAAACAAGTCAACACTTCACATTTTGCTCCTCTCTCCTTGTCAAAAACCGAAATCTCTTCTCCTCTCTTCCTTGGTTTTGCCGTGAGCCTAGGGCTCATTGTTCTTGATTTTATTTGAAAGTAATGAGTGCTAGCACACACAATGAGTCATTCAAAGGTGTTAGGGAAAATTATCCATGAGTTTGGAATTCAAGGACAAGCTTGGAAGCTCAACATACATCAAAGGAGAAGCTTGGAGCAACTTCTCAAAGGCAAAAGTTTTGAACTCTCCGCCAACATCCAAACCGATCAAAGTGAGTATTTCCGCTACTTTACTTTGTGTATTCACATGATTTCTTCCTTAATTTGATCTAGGTTTGACCTAGAAAACCCAACAATGGTATCAGAGCCATAATTGAGCATGAAATTGAATTTAGGGTTCTTAAACTTTAATTTGGGATTTTGTGATTTGAGCATGATTTCTTCAAATTGATTGGTTGAGTATGCTTACATTATGATAACTAAGAGTTATGCATGATGAATTTGGAGAAAAAATAATTAAATTAATTTTCCCATAATTGCTTACCTTGGCCGAATATATAAAGACCCTTGTAGGTAATGGTGATTTTCATTTTAAGCCATTGGATGTGTTTAAAATGTTAGGATATTTTGATTTGTGATTTAATTGGATTGAAATCAAAATCGGATATAAAAATTCATTATTGCCGTGAGCTATAGGAAGCATGTTGGAATTGATTTTGCTTCAATTTGTGTTGGACATAAGTTGATTATTTAAAGCATGATTAATTAGTGTAATTGGTATTTTGGAAATATTAGTTTAACTAATTAATTATGGTTATACCCTTTAGTTAATTAAATTGTGATATTTGGAATGTTGGAATTTAATTAATTAGGCTTAATTTGGAATTGGGCTATAAATGTTGTATTTGGGCTTAATGGACTTGGTTGGGCCAAGTTTGGTTTAGGATAATTGGTTGGATCCAATTGGGCCTAAAACCATTTCCATAAAGTCCAAATATGATAATTGGGCCTTTTATAATTTAATTGGGCCTAATGGGCCTAAATTGATTTTTGGCAAAGGGTGATTCCTCATTGGGCTTTGGTTGCCAAAGTCCATGCCTTATAAATTGATTGAAAGCCCATTGGACTTTAATTAAATTGACATTGGATGGTAATTGGGCTTTGAGACCCGTTAAGATTAGATTTAGAATCTAAGTCGCAAAGGCTCATTAATAAAGTGTAATTATTTAATTTGGAATTAAATATGAATTAGTATTGAATACAAATTAAATTGGATTTAATATTGTAGTTTGATATAATTCAAGAATTCGTTCTTTGAGTATTTATTCTTAAACGAGTTGGACTCGCACAAATCAAATCGTTGTTTGAACATTGGATGGTCATTAATTAAAGATTAATTAATTGGATTAGATTGATTGATAACATGCTTTGTGTGAATACATGGATGTGATGTATGAATAATGTATATCAGATGGATATTAGATGGGTGAGGGCAATTTTGGAAATTGTTGTAATAAATTTAGAATTTATTAAATTGGACTTGCGTGTCCAGCCTATTACCTCTTGACTCTTTGTATTTCTCTTCTCACCTATTCCCCTAAATGTAAATGAGGTTCTTTAGAAGTGTTATGTAATTGGGTAGAAGTAAGAATAGTTCTAGCCGAGGAGAGGAAAGAGAGAGATTTGTTCTAGGAACAAAATGTTTTAAATATCCATCCGCATATCATTATTAATTAATTTACCGCGCCATATTATGCTTTTAGAATGAATGCTTAAGGGTGTATGATGAGACCTAATCAAAGATAATTAATTGGTTGCCAATTACGCGAAAAACCCTCAACAAATATAAGCGTTTTCCTTCCATTGAGTGATTCTCTCTCAAGATCCAAGATTGGCACTTGTTTATTGGCCAAAGTCAAGACCTTTGTCCATCGCAGATGTGCTTGAATCATGAAGGCTTTGTTACATATCGCATGTCTTGTCCAAGTTGTGATTTGTTGGCCAAAGTCAAGATCACTTCTTGTCAATCGACATCGATTACGAAGCTTTCCAAAGTCAATGGGTCCCGCTTAACTGGAATCATTAAGCTTGTTGTGGCAAAGCCAAGGCTTAGTTGATTCATAGGAAAAAGGTTAAGGAATATATTGGATATATTGGATATATGTTTCGGACTTGGATGTCCACCTACTGATGGATCTAGGAATTGGATGAGATCCAATTGATCTTAGAGATCTACCTAGTTAAATATCATACAGCTTGTTGGCCAAAGTCAAGGTTGTGTGTTATTTAACGGGATCCTAGCCCACTAGGAAACTAGGTTTCTCGAGTACTCAACAGAGGGTTAGAGGTTCGCTGAAAAATAGTGGGAGGCAAGTATTAAATTTACAATTTCGTTTAAATATTTGCCAATACGCGCTCATTTCAATTTTTCGTCATTATTTAAATATATATTAGTTGGACTAATATTTAATTGTTATTTTAATTAAACAGTTGGACTGTATTCAAACTACTTCATTTATAGTTGATTATATAATTGGATTATAGTAATCAATATATTTGAATTTAACCAATCAAATTATAGTTGATTATATAGTTAGACTATAGTAATCATTATATTCAATTGTAGCCGAAATCGTTGATTCGATAGTTGGACTATTGGAATCAAGATAATTGAAAGATTAGTGTTTAGAACATAATCCTGGGTGAAAATATCTTTAAACGGCTCCGATTTTCATATTGGGAATAAAACCTCAGGATAGTCCTGGGAACTGAGAAGTTATTCTATTTGATAGAGTGACATCTCGGGTCTGAGCCCGAAGTTGAGTAAATAGTGGAGCATGAGCTTTGAAAGACTCATGGTGATGATAACTTTATTGCTCAATCATTTATGCTTGATGCAATGACACTTTAATTTTGTCGTCAAAACTAAGGATTAGATCTTTATACCATGATGTTGAAATTAAAGGATCTTCATAGATCTATTCTTAGTTCTTAGAAGTATAAATTGCAAAAGAAGCTCTTTCACTCGCATATGTCAGAGGGGACATCTGTCAAGCACTAGGTGTCGTAGATGATTGCTAACATCGAACAACTAAGGTTAGCTAGGCATTACCTACGTGGCCGAGACTACCAAAGATTTGATCTTATAGTCTCTACCCGAAAGCTGGGGCAGGTTCATTATGAACCAAGAGTAAACTCTTAAAGAGTTGACAGCTATGCTCAAGGAGGCAGAGCCAGAGCTTTTAAAAGAGGCGAAGGCAAAATCATCACAGTCTTCTGGGAAGACAAATGACATATCCCAAGATGTATGCCTAAACTGTGGCAAACGGGGTCACTGTATGCGTGGCTGCCGTATGGACAAGGCATACATGAAAGAAGTAAAGGCTGGGCAAGGCTCCGGCTCCAAGTATATTTGTCATAATATGTTCACTACTGGTTTCAAAATTGGATCTTTGATACTAAGTGTTGTACATATATATGTACTGATGTGCATGATCTGCTGATAAGAAGGAGACTGGCTTCAGATGAGATCGACCTGTGAGTCGGAAACGGGACAAGAGTCATTGTTTTAACCGTAGAAACCTAAGTTTAGGAACTACCCTTTGGGTATGTACTTAAATTAGGAAACTGTTATAATGTACCTAATTTGACTAGAAACATTATCTCTATATCTAGTATAACCCGTTGCGGGTATACCTTTATATTCTAGAACACTAAGTGTTTTATTTTATAAAGATGATATTGAGATAAACACATTAGATGTGAATAACAGTATTTATATTTTGAATATAAATGAATCTCAAATGTATAACATGACAAACAAATAGCTCAAACTGAATTAATCAGATGAGACTTATTTGTGGCATTGTTGTCTAGGACACATTAAACAAGATTCGTATATCCACACTTTCGAAGAGTGGGTACTAGGACGGATTTGATTCTAATTCAAATAATGTCTATGAATCTAGTTTATTAGGCAAAGTGCCTAAAACACCTTTTACTTGGTAAAAGTGCAAGTGCCACCGATCTGTTAGCCCTTGTTCATTGTGACGTAAGTGGGCCCATGTCTAGCTAGGCTAGAGGTGGACATGAATACTTCGAAACCTTTACGGATGTGGCATCACGTTATAGTTATGTGTTTCTTGTGAAACATAAATCAGAAACTTTTGATAAATTTAAAGAGTTTCGACACGAAGTAAGAAAACATATCGGCAAGAGTATTAAAACATCACGATTGGACTGTGATGGAGATACTTGAGCAATAAGTTTCTCAACTATTTGAAAATGTATGGTATTCTTTCACATTGGACTTCTCCCGGAACACCTCAATTTGACGGTGTGTCCGACAGAGAAATCGAACTTTGTTGGACATAGTTAGGTTAATGATGAGTCGCTCTGAGCTACCAATTTCCTTCTAGGGATACGCATTAAACAGTGCAATACTTATTTTGAATAAGGTTCCATAAAAACATTTGTTAGACAGATTTCATATTAGATATGAACAGGAAAGAAATCGGGTTTCTCATTCCTGAAGATTTGGGAATGCTAGGCATATGTTTGGATGATACATAACTAAAACCCAAATCGGATAAGTGCCTATTTGTAGGTTGTCCTAGGGAAACCAAAGTATAGTACTTATACAACTCACAAGAGAACAATGTAATTATTGCTCTCCATGCGGTTTTCCTAAGAGGAATACCTATATGCAGTGGTAAGTGGGAGGAAAGTAAAACTCGATGAATAATCGGAGTAATACTGTTCCAGGCACCGATTCCTTAACGGAACACAAATAGTTCATCAGGGATGAAACTGTACCAATAATCTTTGAATACACAAGAACCGCGTAAGTCGGAGAGAGTCAGAAAATAACCTGGGAGGTATGGGTTTCGGATCTCACCTCATGTAGATGTTAATCTTATTAAGGAAGAAAAACATACTACGTATGAGGAAGTGATACAAGGTATAGACTCCTTATTATGGCAAAGTGCCATGATGTCCGAAATGGATTCCATGTATACCAATTAAGTTTGGAGATTGGTAGTTGTACCGAAAGGCATTGTGCCTATTGGTACTATATGAGTCTTCAAGGAAGACAAACATGGATGGCAACATACAAACGTACAATGCTAGGCTTGTGGCGAAAGGTATCGTCATCAACATAGTTTCGATTACGATGAAAACTTTTACCTGTTGCCATGGTTAAATCCATTCGGATAATGCTTGCAAATGCTGCATGTTTCGTTTATGAAATATGGCAGCTGGACGTCAAAACCGCTTTCCTTAAACGGAAACCTTTTGGAGGATGTTTATCAACATCCTGATGGTTTTTTCGTACTGAAACATGCAAACAAGGTTTGCAAGTTAAGTCGATCCATTTATGGATTGAAGCAAGCATTGCGTTCTTGGAACTAACGTTTTGATAAGATCATAATGGTATATGATTTAATTCAAAACGAAGATAATTCTTGTGTATATAAGAAGGTTAGTGGGAGCGCACTGACAATGATTGTCCTATATAATGATGACATATCATTTCTTGGAAATGACATTCCCATAATATAATCGGTGAAAGCTTGGCTTTCATGAAAATTCTTCGTAGACTACTTAGGAGATGCAACCTTTATTCAAGGAATAAGGATCTACTGGGATAGATCTAAAAGTTGTTGACACTCTCCGAGAACTCGTACATTGAAAAAATGTGCGTGACCTGGTGTCTCATAGGCTTTGAGCATATGGAGTCACAATCAGGCTAATCCAAGTGATAGTCACTGGATTGATGTTAAGAACATCCTTAAGTATCTTAGATGATCTAAGGATGCTTTCTTAAGCTATGGAGGAGGAGAACTTGAAGTGACTGGGTTCACCGCTGTAAGTTTCGAAACCGACAAAAACGACTATAGTTGTAATAAGGGTACTATATAGTTTGAATAATGGAACAGTGAGCTGGAAATCTTCCTAGCAAGATATTGTTACCGAATAAACAACAAAAGTGGAATATTGATGCAGCTGAGGTAGCAAAAGAATCAATTTTGGATCTGTAAAATTCCTAATTAGATTAGGCCAAGTGGGAGATTGTTGGAAAATTCAGACACATAGCATCACTACTTGTACAGAACATGGTGTTGCTGTACAAATTAACTATGTGACAAAGGAAATTGTTCTTTTATCATTTGTAATTGGATTACCAAGATACATAAATGATAAAAGTCCATATGATTAGTTCCGGATTAATAAGATATGAGACATTATTAATCCACTAAGGTTTAATCATTAAATATCCCTAGTTGTAGTATTATCGAGACTAGACATTGATAATGTGGAATAGACTAGTATTGCACTTGTGCGCGTTGTGGGAGCATAACGGCATAGTTCTCATATATTTAAGTATTGGATACTTATGCAAGTGTGATTGGAGGTTGTGTTTTCCGAAGGTACGGGAACAGCTTCGCTCTGGATAGATCCCTCAGAATTCCATTGGTAGTATGACTATGTGTCTATGGGAGTCCGAATCAGGGTAGGTGTATTTGGTCTTAACTTGAGACTTGCATCGCTAATACTTGCGACAATCAGTATACTTTGGTTTTGGTCGTCCGGGGCTTTAATAGGTTCTGTGTACGCCTCTTCTGGCTATACTTAGAATCGTAGTGTATTGGGTGTGATGTCAAGATGGAAGTATTACTCCAGTCATATGGAGATGATGATCACGCAGGATACGGAACTAGTACTCTTTAGTACTGCAGTCATCAGGATAATATGACTAGGTCATGGTTATCCGATTATAGAGACTAGCTACCAGAGATCCGATATATGCTTCGTACGGGGCAGACACAATTCCAGCCCCAGGCATAACATGTGACATTCGATACTGGATCGCTATATGCAATACTACGTATACTACGCCTGACATAGATTACATATTCCTTAAAAGAATATTTCTGGAGAATTGGGTAGGCACGACGCTTTGCTAGAAGCCAACCATGTCTTGTAAATCGGTAAGAATGTGATACCGGGTACGCACGTATTCAGATAGTCCGATAACCGGATTTACTGCCAACATATCCAGGGATCTCATAGGTCGCTTCCCGAAGATTCACCGATGACGTATGACTCAAACATAATTAATCTTGGATTAATTGGTAGAGAGAGAAAATTAATCTAGGATTAATTACTAAGAGATTTTATCTGGGATAAAATACTATTTGGAGAGAGAGATCGATTAATTTGGAATTAATCGATAAAATAATATATTCGAAATATTAAATGAAATTAGATTTCATAACAGAATTAAAATTGGATTTTAATTCGGGCAAACGAATTAGTTTAGAATTAATTCGCGAGCGACGTGAATAGTAATTTTACTAGGCATAATTATTTAATTAAATTTGATTTAATTACGTCGCAACGGAAAATTCATTAATTCGGAATTAACGAACCCGAGCCCGGAATGTGTTTGCGGGCCCACTCGGATTTTGAATCAAGTGGGGCCCACACAAGTCAAATCACCTAGTCACTTTAATCAACTTTTAGTTGATGAGATTTGGTGGGTGGTTGATTGTGTGTAAAACACACAAGTGTGAATGACTTGAAATATTTTTACCAAACTTTGATTTGGTATATGTCTTTTAATTTTTTGAAAATTAAACAAGTCAACACTTCACATTTTGCTCCTCTCTCATTGCCAAAAACCGAAACCTCTTCTCATCTCTTCCTTGGTTTTGCCGTGACCCTAAGGGTCATTGTTCTTGATTTTGTTTCAAAGTCATGAGTGCTAGCACACACAAAGAGTCATTCAAAGGTGTTAGGGAAACCTATCCATAAGTTTGGAATTCAAGGACAAGCTTGGAAGCTCAACATACATCAAAGGAGAAGCTTGGAGCAACTTCTTATAGGCAAAAGTTTTGAACTCTCCGCCAACATCCGAGCCGATCAAAGTGAGTTTTTCTGCTACTTTACTTTGCGTATTCACATGATTTCTTGCTTAATTTGATCTTGGTTTGACCTAGAAAACCCAACACATTCATGTTCTTAAAAAAATTTGACTTAGTCTTCGACATGCAAGTTTTCACTGAAGTTGTTCAATCCATTCTTATGCCTCAAATTGGGCACATTAATGCAGTCAACCTCTTAGATAAATGGGTTATGGGTGCTTTAGGAATTGGTATTCCCCTAAACATAGGGTATCTCATCCTCAACAGAATCTTCCATATGGCTATCTGATTACCTTGATTCTCTACAAACATCATGTCTCGATTTTTGATGATGAGCCATCCTTTACCATTCTTCCTCGCTAATGCATCACTTTGGCCATATTCCATGCCAAACAATGGAAGAAGGTCGACAAAGTTTGGCATATGAAGACAAAGAAAAAAACTCATGAAGTCTCCAGTTCTAAGAGGCCGATGATGATTGGCGATTATGATACTGATGAAGCAGATACGATCGAGGCACCTAAAACAACGACAACATCAAGTTATAGGCCATTTGCAGACGAGCAACACAATCTCATCATGGCTAGACTTGACTCCCTCTTAGACAACATCTGCACTCTCTCCACCAATTTCACTAAACCTTCCCCCTTATTTGCTACCCTTAGCACCTTCGCGGAGCAGAGTCTCAAGGATCAGGATATCGCTATAGTCGATGGAGAAGAAGATCGATACTCTTTTTGGAGATCTTTAGTTTGACATTTGGCCTACATATTTTGTTGGGTGTATTTTGGTTATACATGTTCGGTTATGATTTGTCGTATTGTCACGAGAGTGTGCATATAGATGAATGAACAGTTATTGCTGTGGGGATGCCCCATATTGCCAGCTTTGCCGTATTGTCACGAGAGTGTGCATATAGATGAATGAACATCTTTATTTTTATAGATATTCTTGAGCAAAATGAGATTTATGAGAAATGAGATTTATGATTTCAAGTAAATATATAGGATTTAATGCTTTATGTATTTATTTATATAATGAAAGACTTATTCGATCCACCTTGTTACTTGTTTTTCCATGGCACTAAGCTGTGATCCATTGCACTAAGCGTGAGCTTACCTCTTTCTTTAATTTTCCAGGTTTAGTAGATTAGTAGATCATTCATTTTTCATCTGCTGTTTCATTATCATTTCCTTCCAGTATAGAAAGGTAGTGCCAACAGTAGAGTGTCTTTGTTATATTTTGGGATTATAGTTCCAGATATGTAATTCTTGAGAGGATTTGTTATTTGGTTATAGGCACTGAGCCTTTATTTGATATTAAGAATATTTAATTTTCTTCATGGATATTCTTTTGAGTTAGATCATGGAGATTCTAATTATATGATGATATTATTCAGTTTTATTTTGTCTTTTGTATTTGGAGGATTAGTCCATTTTACAGGGGAAACTCTGTCCATTTCAAGTCTTAGTCCCGTTCTTACCCTACCTAAAGGGACTGGTGTGACATTTAATGGTATCAAAGCACTGGGTTCATAGATTCATAATAAAATATTACACAAATATTTACAGAGAAATACATAAGAAAATTGACGCTCCGAGCACTAACCGTAACAAATTCTCCCACTTGCTCTAGTACCAATATCGATTGTATCTCATACCTATGGACTCTATATGTTTATTAAATAACTTCGGAGGAATGGCCTGGTAAGGGGGTCTACTACATTATCTTCACTCGGTACCTTGCACAAGACAGTGTCCCCTCGCGACATAATCTCTCGAATGATGTGGTATTTTCATTCCATATGCTTCGACTTCTGATGCACCCTCGACTATTTTGCTTGTGCAATGGCTCCAGTATTATCACAGTATAACATAATTAGATTCTCGATACTTGGGACTACTCCCAATTCTGTGATAAAGTTCCTGACCCATACAGCTTCCTTTGCAGCTTTAGAAGCTGTAATATATTCCACCTCTATGGTGGAATCAGCTGTTGACCCTTGTTTGAACTCTTCCAACAAACTGAACCTCCGTTAAGGGTAAAGACGAATCCTGATGTAGACTTTCTATCATCGGAATCCGATTGGAATTCGAAATCCGTATACCTATTAACTTTCAGTTCACTTCCTCCATATATTATAAACTTATCTTTAGTACCTTTAAGATACTTTAGGATATATTTAATGGTCATCCAATGGTCATTGCCTGGATTGGATTGATATCTGCTGGTCACACTAACTACGAAGCTGATATCAGGCCTAGTACATAACATGCCATAAATGATGTTGCCCAAACACGAAACATAAGGTTGATTAGACATTTAAATCTTCTCATCTTCTGTTTGAGGACACATCTTCTTCGAAAGATGTAGGCCATGTCTAAACGGTATATTTGCCATCATACTATTACCATAATTGTACCGTTATAAGATCTTATCTATTTACGTTGATTGGGATAACCCAATAAGCTTCATTTCTTTATCTCTATAGAGTTTTATGCCTAAGACATAAGAAGTTTCACCCAGGTCCTTCATGGAGAAATTCTTATAGAGGTATGCTTTGACGCCTTGCATCATCCCGATATCATTCCCAATGATCAGGATGTCGTCAACATAGAGAACTAAAAATACCACCATACTCCTACTGACTTTCTTATACACACAGGATTCTTCAGAATTCTTGAGAAAACCAGACAATCTGATTATCTCGTTGAATCGAAGATTCCAACTTTGTGAAGCTTGTTTATGTCCATAAAAGGACTTCCTAAGCTTACATACCATGCCCGAGTTCTCGCTGGATGCAAAACCTTCCGGTTGTTCCATATAGATTTCTTCATCAAGAAATCCATTTAGAAAATTCATTTTGACATCCATTTGCCAAATCTCGTAATCATGGTAAGCGACAATAGACAATAAAATCCTTATAGACATTAGCATCGCAACTGGCGAAAAAGATTCATCACAGTCGAAACCAGGTCGCTGTGTGTAACCTTGAGCTACCAGTCGACCCTTAAAGGTTTCAACCTTTTCATCAGGCCCGCGCTTTCTTTTGTAAACCCATTTACAACTGATAGGAACAATTCCTTCAGGAAGCGGAACCAAGTCCCAAACTTGATTCTCATGCTTTGAGTCTAACTCGGATTTCATGGCCTCTTGCCACTACACGGAGTCGATATCCAACATCGATTCTCTATAGGTAAAAGGGTCTGTCTCTTCAACTAAGAGAACATCGAGACTCTTTTCTTGTATCAAATACAAGCATTCAGGAGGTCTAGTTACCCTTTGTGACCTGCGGAATGTGGGTAATTAAGGTTCTTCATCTTCTTGAACTTCAGGTTTCTCCGTTGGTTCGTTGGTCTCAGGTTATACTTCATCAAGTTCAACATGTCTATGATTACCTCCTTTAGATAAAAATTATACTTTTAGAAATTTTTCGAAGCGAGCTAAGAACACATTTCGATGCTCAATATCATAGAACAAATATCCTTTCGTATTTGAAGGATATCCAACAAACCTAAACTTTTGTCCTCGAGGAAAAAGCTTATTCTGCTGTGCCACCCTGACGTATGCAAGACAACCCCAAACCTTAATATAATTAAGATTCAGTTTCCCACCGGTCCATATCTCATACGAAGTCGTAGGAACAACTTTGGAAGGAATCTTATTTAAAAGATGTGCGACAGTTAAAAGAGCATAACCCCATAAGTAATAAAGCAAATCTGTAAAACTCAATATAGATCGAACCATATCTAATAATGTCTGATTTCTCCTCTCTGACACTCTATTATGTTGTGGAGTACCATGAGGAATATATTGAGTGAGAATCCCATTCTCCTTTAAATAATCAGTGAACTCTCCAATCATATATTCACCACCTCGATCCGATCAAAGGCATTTAATATATTGTCCAGATTATTTTTCTACTTCGTTAATGAATTCTTTGAACTTTTCAAAAGTTTCCGATTTATATTTCATCAGATAAACATAACCGTACTGTGACACATCATCGATAAAGGTAATGAAATATGAAAAACCACTGTGTGTAGTCTGACTCATAGGACCACATGCATCAGAATTTACGAGTTCCAATAAGTCAGTGGCACGGTGTCCCACACCAAAAAATGGGGCTTTGGTCATTTTATCTCGAATACAAGATTCACAGGTTGGATAAGATTCAATGGTAAGATCCAAAATCAAACCATTCCTCACCAAATGGGTTAGATGTTTCACTTCTATATGACCTAACCTCATATGCCAAACTTCAATATTATTTATTTCAGATAATTTACGTTTATTAATTCCAGTATTCAAAATATCTCGAGAAGTGTGCAAAATGTAATGACCATGCTCATTTGGACAACAAAGGATCTGAATATTATTTCTATGATATAAATATTAGGAACAATTCTTAATATTTACGTGATAGCCCTCTGTATCTAATATAAAAAGTGATATAATATTTATTACGCATCCCGGTACAACATAGTAGTCATGCAGCAAAATTTTCCCACTGGGTAAGGGAATCTCGCATAAGCCCACTGCCATCGCATCCAGAGAGTCACCACTCCCGAACCGCAACTGCATCTCTCCATATTTTAGCTGTCTAATTTCCTTCAGCACCTGCAACGAATTGTAAATGTTAACGGGACAAACAGAATCTAAAATCCAACTAGATGTGATAGCTTCACAAGCTAATGAGATATCATTAACGGGAAAAATAAAAATACCTGATGTTGATGCTCTTTCACTCTTGATTTGGGCAAGGTAGTCAGGACAATTCCTCTTCTACTGCCCGATCTTCTGGTATTGATGGCATTTATCTTCAGAAGCTCTTTTGGGCTTCGCTACCTTAGCATGCGAAGGAACATTTAAACCTTTCTTCTTCTTTCCTTTCGTCTTCTTCCCCTTCGACTTGGAGTGGGAAGTGTAGGAAACACTTTCCTTGCACATAGGAAACGGATTAGCCACTCGGATCAGACTTGAAATTTTTTTCTACCCCTCCCTTTGAGTGGTCAAATGTGACCAGCGATACCATTGAAATTTTGCTATTGTTTTTTTAAAAAAACAATTAGTCTCGAAACAACCCCAAAACAGTCCCCGAACAGCCCTGAACAACAAACAAAACCGTACTGTTTTTTGGAACACAAAGTGCGCCCAAAACACAACCAAAAAGATCCAAAATTTTCGTGAACTGTAGTGATATTTTCAGGTCTGATTGTGCAAAGAAAAACAGCCCCAACACAATCCCAAGAGTCCCCTATGTGTTTCCCAAAAATTCTGGATTGATACGAGACCAAAACGAGCCCCGAAACACCCAAGCAAGTGCTTGGCAGTGGGCAGAAATTCTCCCTACTGTCGTGAGTCAATAGAGAAGAAAATAATAATTATTCCCAAAACTTTTTAGAGATTAATGTCACACATAATTTTGTATTATTTTTCTTCTTTGTTCTTCTTTTATTTTCTCAACAATTTGAGAGGATTTTAGAGAAGAAGAAGATGGAGGATATGGTTAGAATGAGAGATCCCTTCAAAAAGAAAAATCCAATTTTCTTTTATACTTAGGGTAATATTTTTCCAAAAAAATAAAATCCCTTCCTTTTCCTCCATGCAAATTTTGGCCATAGCTTAATTTTTTTTTTAATTAATTTTGTTACAGTAATATTAAATTTCCATAAAGAGAATATTTGTTACAAAATTGAATAGTTAACACCCAATTAAATGGTGTAACTTCTAAAATAATGCAAAGCCAAAAATTGGGAAATTCCAAATTTGACCTCCATTAAATTATATTGTATATAATTTAATAATTAATAATAAGTAATTATCATATAATCATTTATTATAAAACCATATATTAAACTTTAATATAAAGTTCCAAGTGTGACAAAATAACATTATTAATCATATTAATAATATTTATACATATGTGAGTATATAATTGGACTTTCCAATTATAATAAATCCGCTATAGTATATTGAGCTAGCACGGGGACCAAATGGACCTACGGTTCCAAGCTCCAATAATCTCAAACTATTAATTAAGCTCTTAATTAAATATTTTGAATTATTAACTCCAGATTATTCCACTAAAAACCCGAAGATACACTCTCGTTGCCGCAGATGGTATATTAGGCCGAATCAAGTCGGTGTCCATCGATATAGTCACTACATATCGATTAAACCTTCACGAGTATCTCGTAATTAGAGTTGGGTCATAATTTTTCATTATACCCCTCTAATTATTTTTACCTTAAGTACCATTCATTCTCTAATGAACGTTTTATTCATAACCATTATGAATTTTAATCTTTCTATTCGTAATAGAAAGACTTGAGCGCTCTAACTGTTCAAGTACCTAATCAACCATTAAGGAAGGTACTCATATATTTCTCGCAAGAAGGAGTGAACTCTATATCTATGTAAAACGTCCCTAGCTACACACCAGACTATGCCCCCAAAGTACGTAGCTATTGGTCGAAACTTCTTCACCAACCTCACCTTTGTAAATCAAAGGACCTAGCCTGCCATACAAGAGTTCGTAGTACACTTAGGATTAAGATTAATCCATTTATGAGCATCTAGTAGATCGAAATAATTTTCTTTGTTTAACGGATATTATAAGAATGTCATTTCCACCTGGGTCAAGTCCTATATGATAACATCATACAAGGTGCCTCCATTCTCATATCTCTACATGGACAATCCTGGATCAAGGTCGCCATACAAATTTAGAATGGACCGCAGCTATAGATAAACCACAAACAAAGTACCCGTTTTATTTTCTCTCTATAGACTATTTAAGATTACTAACTTCAGACTTAAATCCTATTGTGTATGACACCCTTATATTAAGTCTGAAGGCACATAAGTAATCTAGGGTAATCAAGATAATTTACAATATGCGAAATTTAAAAAAATACTTTGATAAATGAATAATGCATCATTTTATTTCAAAATATATAAAGTCGTTTACTTTACTTGAAGCTCTAGGGCGTATATCCCAACAATCTCCCACTTACACTAGATCAAATGAGACATGTCACATAATCCTAGACCATCTAGGTGACCTTCAAACACTTTAGCTGACAAGGTCTTTGTAAACGGATCATCCAGGTTCTCTACGAATGCAATTTTTATGACAGTAATGTCTCATCTCTGCACTATCTCCATGATGAGATGATATTTCCTCTCTTTATGATTTCCCCTCTTGTGGCTTCTTGGTTCTTTTGAATTTTCCACTGCACCACTATTATCACAATAAAGTGTGAGTGGTTTATCCATATCTAGAACAACTTCTAGATCTCCCAAGAATTTATGGAGCCAGACTGCTTCCTTAGCTGCTTCACAAGCTGCTACATATTCAGCCTCCATGGTGGAGTCAACATGCAAGATTGCTTTATACTCAGCCATAATATAGCCCCACCACCTAGGGTAAACACTGATCCAAATTTTGATTTCCTAGAATCGACATTTGTCTAGAAATCAGAGTCTGTATATCCCCTTATGATCATATCCTCACCGGAATATACAAGCATATAATCTCTAGTTCTCTTAAGATACTTGAGAATGTGTTTCATAGCCACCCAATGATCCAATCCTAGGTTAGACTGAATCGTATTGACTACTCCCACTACAAAATAGATGTCTGGTCTCGTGCATAACATAGCATACATGAGACTACCAACTACTGAGACATATGAGATATGTCTCACTTCCTCAACATCTGGAGGTGTCTTAGGAGACTGTTACTTTGACAAATGAATTCCATGTCGATAAGACATGTTTCCTTTCTTGGAATTCTGCATCCCAAATCACACAAGGATCTTGTCAAGATAGGATGTCTGAGACATAATTAACAGTAATTTCTTGTGATGTCGAATTATCTGAATCCTAAGAACATAACTGGCCTCTCCTAAATCTTTCATTTGGAATTGGTTAGCTAGCCAGGTTTTCACGTTCGATAATATATTTACACCATTCCCAATGAGTAAACTATCATCGATGTATAAAATAGGAAAAATCACATTCTCGTCAATGACACGCTTGTATACACAAGGCTCATCAACTTTCTGGTCAAAGTCATAAGACTTGATCGTGGTATCAAATCTTATATTCCAAGATCGAGATGCTTCTTAACTACATAAATGGACCTTTGAAGCTTACAAACCTTTTGCTATTGACTTTGGACTATGAACCCCTTTGATTGTACCATATAGATACACTCATCAAGATTGCCATTGAAGAATGCAATCTTGATGTCCTTTTTCCAAATCTCATAGTCATAATATGCGACAATAGACAAAAGAATGCGGATGGATTTGAGCATGGCTACTGGCGAGAAAGTTTCCTCATAGTCAACTCCCTCTTTCTAGGTATAACCCTTGGCCACTAGCCTAGCCTTGAAGGTCTGTACCTTCCCATCTGCTCCCTTATTTCTCTTGTAGATCCACTTGCATCCTATAGGTCTTACCTCATCAGATTTGTCTATAAGTTTCCAAATTGAGTTAGAGTACATAGACTCTATCTCCAAGTTCATGGCTTTGAGCCATTCCTCTTCATCAGAATCATCCATTGCAATACGAGAGGTCAATGGATCATCTATAACATTGCTGGATGCGACAATTTGTGCCTCTCCAACTCCTAGATAGTGATCATGTTGTCGTACAACCCTCCCACTACGTTTAGGTGGCAGATCATTCTGATGAAGTTGCATCTGACGCTCAGATGTTGAATGTGCTATGTATTTGTCAACTGTCATTGACGATGGTGTGCTGGTCGAACCAACAAGTAACTCATTAAGTAACACTTTACTTCGAGGTTTGAACTCCCTCATATAGTCCCCTTCCAGAAACGTAGCATTTATCGATACAAAGACTTTGTTATCTTCAGGGCTATAGAAGTATCCACCATAGTATCCTTAGGATAACCTACAAATAGGCACACCTGAGAACGTGACTCCAACTTTATAGTCTTATTCTTTAGCACATGTGTTGGACACCCCCATATGCAGAAATATTGTAAACAAATTTTACGACCACTCCATAACTCTAAGGGAGTCTTAGGAACAAACTTAGATGGAACTACATTAAGGATATGCATTGCAGTTTGCAATACATATCCCCAGAATGAAACAGGTAGTGAGCTATAATGAAACGTAGATCTTATCATGTCTAGTAGGGTCCGATTTCTCCTTTCTGCAACACCATTTTGCTGTGGTGTTCCAGGTGCTGTGAGCTGGGATACTATCCCATGCTCAACCAAGAATTCCTCGAAATCTCTATCAAGGTATTCTCCTCCACGATCTGATCGTAGTGTTTTGATTATTTTACCTAATTGGTTCTCAAACTCAGCACGATACTCTTCGAACTTTTCAAAAGTATTTGACTTGTGTTGCATTAGGTAAACATACCCATATCTGGAAAAATCGTCAATAAATGTGAAGAAGTATTCATAACCACCTCAGGTTCTTACATTCATCGGTCCGTAAACGTCCAAATGTATATGCTCAAGTGGTTGACTGGCTCTTATACCTTTTCCAGTAAAAGGTCTCTTGGTCATTTTTCCTTCTAAATAGGATTTGCAGACTGGTAAAGTTCCGAGCTTTAACTGGTTTAAGGCTCCGTTCTTTATCAATTTATCTATCCTGTCAAAACTGATATGACCAAGTCTAAGATGCCACAGATATGTGTCATCGTGAAAAATCTTTTACCGTTTAGTTTTAGGTTTCTCAACCTTAAACATTTCAGTATTGAGCAGTGACCTATGTGTTAACGGTCTTAACATATACAAGTTATTTTCTGAGTTCCCTGTGCATATGGTTAATCCATTTATGCCAATAATTACCAAATTGCTATTAAAAGAAACTGAAAAACCATCATCCAAAAGTTTAGAAACATAAATCAAATTTCAGTGAAAACCATGAATGAATAACACATTGTTCAAATTTAAATAACTATTATTTATAAATTTAAACTGGAAACTCCCACTGCTCTTACTGAAACGGTATCCCCTGTCCCGACCCTTATAGTGTAGTCACCTTCAGCAAGGTCCCTCCATGAGTCAAGTAGCTGCAAAGAAGAACAAACATGGTTAGTGGCTCCAGAATCAACAATCCAAACAGATTTATCATCCTCCACTAATACAGATTTGATAACGAGTAAATCATATTTACATGTATCCCTTTTATTCTCAGCTCAGCAAGGTATTTAGGACAATTCCTTTTCCAATACCTGCTCTTATTACAGTGGAAACACTTTCCCTTGGGCTTGGCATCCTTGGAGCCTTTCTAATTCTTCTTTTTCATAGCCTTAGCCTTAGCCTTCCCAGTGATATTGTTCTTTATCTTTGCAGATTTTGAATACTTGGCAACATTTGCCTCAGCACTGGGCTTACGAGTATCCACAGGCATGGACTCGTAGTGGGTGAGCTCATTAAGTAGCTGGGTCAAAGTAAAAGTCAACTTGTTCATAACATAGTTGCTTTTAAAGTGCAGAAAACTCTTCAAAAGAGTTTCCATAATCATGGTCACCTGGCTACGCTCGTCAATACGAGCTCCATGGGTTATAGCAGTGTTGAGATAGGTCATCATCCTCAAGATGTGCTCTCGGACTGATGTCACATCCTTCATCCTAGCAGTCATCACTGAGACCATAGCCTCATGATGTGGACGCTCCGAAGGCTGCCCGAACATGCCCTGCAATGGCTTCATCATCTGAGATGCTAAAGCCATAGGTTCATGCTTTGCAGCAAGAACTGCATACATCCATGCTAACAAATAGCAGCGGGCTTTCTCATTAGCTTCGGCCTATTTCTGGTAGGCATCGTTTACAGCTTGGCCAATATTTCTGGCTGGCTCGGGAGGACACTCCTCCGTCAGGACAAACTTTAGGTCTTCACAGACCGGGATAGCGTTCATGCTACTTTTCTACTTAACATAGTTTTCTCCCGTTAATTTATCATTTGAGAGTATGGAAATAATCGGAGAAACCATGGTTGAAAAATATAATAAACATGTATTTAACATTCATTCATCGCATATTAAAATTATCAAACAATTTTGGCATAAAATTAAACTTGATGCATGAACCATGAATAATAAATTAGAAACCTAAGAGAATTACTATGCCTCGGAAATCTATCATCCTACAAATAAGTGCCGCCATAGGGTAGGTCAAGTATTTGCATGATAGATCGAGACAATCTCAATTGATTAATATATGCGGTAATAACTCTTATTTCTATATTAACCAACTATCATTTGATTCGATCAAGGAATTTAGATTAATAGTTAATCATTCCTTTGTAAGTGTGACCCATCGTTTGTGGACCCGTGGACTTAACTAGTGAAGTGTCACCGTAGGGTAGGTCAGTTCACCAGATACATCTAGAATCTCTATCCTCTCAGAATCCAAACTTGATATTGACTCAAAATGGACACCATCCGCAGGGGGACAAAAACAAATCCGTCACGAGGTGCCTTTTGAATCTCACGTTTTCGGACTAACATCAGAGATCGCGGGATATATTGTCGTATATCCCTTTTCCACTCACTATTTTGAGTTTAAGGTTTCTATTTATAAAATATCTAATATTTTAATTTAACTAGTGTGAAGAAATTCATGGCCGCTAAATCATAACTCCTATTTACACTAATACACCATTAGTGACCTAACCAATTGTAACTCTTAAAATTTATATCACTAATTTCCATTAGTCTAAACTAATTGTATTACTCAATTAAACTAATTTAATTAGAGTGGTATTAGTGACCTATTATATTTTAACTTTTAAAATACTAGATCACTAATTGGTTTAAAATTTTAGAATCCGAAAAAGGTCAAGATTTATATTAAACTATTTAATTAATCTTAGTGCGTTATAAAATCCAATGGTCGTGGAATTATATCCCGAGTGAAGATAATATTACCGTCCATTCAGATTTGGCTGTGCAATTTATGTCCGGGTTTCCATCCTATATACCAATTGAATTTATTATGCACTTATTAAGCCCAATATATTAGAATTCAAATTTTAAACCATAAAACCAATTAATCCAATTAATTATTTTCCATGCATATCATATTCTAATTTAAACATTTTAAATCACATAAAATCGATTTCATGTCTATGATGATTATGCATCCAATGTATGTTATGGCATGTGAAATGCAAGAGTAGGCACCCTAAGCTATATGACATGTTTAAACATACATATAACATAAAAATATTTTGCATTTACTGGGCTCTTATTTTTCCTATACTAATCTAATTAGTACAAAAATTCGCAAGGCATCCATTGGTCTTCAAATCAAGCTTCAATGTGGTGTTGGCTCCTTTTGCGACTTCGGTGCTCCAAATTACAACAATTGAAATTTTACATTAGAAAATAAAAATACAACAATTGTAAACAATGGCCTTATGGCCTTACATCCCAAAATCAAAACTAACATAAAAATAAAAGCCAAAAAAATTTATGACCAGTGCAAAATCCATTCATCACTTGAAAAACAATAATCATTCATCACATGAATATTATTTTGTGCCTACTTATCTAAACATGCATATCAATATTTATAACTCATATAAATATATAAAAACAGAAACTTTAAATGAAAAAGGAGAAAGGTTAAGAACATTTTTCAACCTTGCTATGATACCAATTGTAGTAAACGCTTTCATTGCGCAGTGAAAACGGCTTAGGCACACGGATCAGACTTGACATTTTTTTCTGCCCTTCCTTTCGAGTGGCCGAATGTGACCAGTAATACCACTGAAATTTTGCAACTGTTTTTAACAAAATTTCATCCCCGAAACAGCCTCCGGAATAGTCCCCGAACAGCAGTGCAAAACCAGACTATTTTTTTAAACACCAAGTGCGCCTAAAACACAACCAAAAAGGTCCTAAATTTTCGTGGATTGCAGTGACATTTTCAGGTCTGATTTTTCAAAAAAAAAAAAACAGCCCCAATGCAATCCCAAAAAACCCCTATGTGTTTCCTAAAAATTCCGGATTATCACGAGACCAAAACGAGCCCCGAAACTGTTGGGTTTTCTAGGTCAAAACAAGATCAATTAAGCAAGAAATCATGTGAATAAAACAAAGTAAGAATGCGGAAAATACTCGCTTTGATCAGTTTTGGATGTAGGAGATAACAAAAATTCCAAGCCTTTGTGTTGTGCTCCAAGCTCCCCTTTGATGTATGTAAAGCTTCCAAGCATCTCCTTGAATTCCAAACTCATTGATATGTTTCCCTATCACCTTTGTAAGACTCCTTGGATGTGCTAGCATCTATAAAAAATTGCCACAATTTTCACCTTGTCCCTTGTTAAATGAGAGATGGGAGAGAAGAGAGATGAGTAAAAAATGACTTATTTTGATTTCCAAAATTAAAATAAAAGATATACCAAAGTTGGTATAAAGTCAATCACCTTTCAACTTGTGTGTAAAACAAGTTACCATGATTTCATTCACTAACTTCCATCACCAGAAAGGTGAATGAATGACTAGTGATGTGATATGTGGGCCCCACTTGATTCAAAATACGAGTGGGCCCGCAACACATCCCTGGCTCGGGTTTGATAATTCTGAATTAACGAATTTTCCGTTGTGACGTAATTAAATCAAATCTAATTAAATAATTATGCCTAGCAAAATTACTATTCACATCGCTCGCAAATTAATTCTAAATTAATTCGTTTGCCCGAATTAAAATCTAATTCTAATTCAGCGTCGAAATATAATTTCATTTAATATATCGAATATATTATTTTATCGATTAATTCCAAATTAATCGGTCTCTCTCTTCTAATAGTATTTTATCCCAGATAAAATTTCTCCGTAATTAATCTTAGATTAATTTTCTCTCTCTCATTATTAATCCCAGATTAATTATGTTTGAATCATACGTCATCGGTGAATCTGCGGGAAGCGACCCATGAGATCCCTGGATATGTTGGCAGTAAATCCGGTCATCGAAATATCTGAATACGTGCGTACCTAGTACCACGCTCTTACCGATTTACAAGACATGGTTGGCTTCTAGCAAAGCGTCGTGCCTTCCCAATTCTCCATAAATATTCTTTTAAGGAATATGTAATCTATGTCAGGCGTAGTATACGTAGTATTGCGTATTACGATCCAGTATCGAATGTCACATGCTAGGCCTGGGGCTGGAATTGTGTCTGCCCCGTACGAAACATATATCGGATCTCTGGTAACTAGTCTCTATAATAGGATAAACATGACCTAGTCATATTATCCCGATGACTGCAATACAAAAGAGTACTAGTTCCGTATCTTACGTGATCATCATCTCCATATGACTGGAGTGATACTTCCATCTTGACATCACACCCAATACACTACGATCCTCAATATACCCAGAAGAGGCGTACACATAACCTGCTAAAGCCTTGAATGATCAAAACCAAAGTATATTGATTGTCACTAGTATTAGCGATGCAAGTCTCATGTTAAGACCAAATGCACCTACCCTGATTCGGATTCCCATTGACACATAGTCATACTACAAATGGAATTTCGAGGGGTCTATCCAGAGCGAAGCTGTTCCCGTACCATCGGTAAAAACAACCTCCTATCACACTTGCATAAGTATCCAATACTTAAATATATGAGAACTATGCTGTTATGCTCCCACAACGCGCACAAGTGCAATACTAGTCTATTCCGCATTATCGATGTCCAGTCTCGATAATACTACGACTAGGGATATTTAATGATTAAACCTTAGTGGATTAATATTGTCTCATATCTTATTAATTTGGTACTAATCATATGGACTTTTATCATTTATATATCCGGGTAATCTAATTACAAATGATAAAAGAGCAATTTCCTTTATCACATAGTTAATTTGTACAACAACACCATGTTCTGTACAAATAGTGATGCTATTGGTCATAATTATCCAACAATCTCCCACTTGGCATATAGCCAATCACTCAAGTGTCCTACACCTGAACTATGTACGGGCCAATCAAACTTCTGCTGAGAAATAGCTTTCGTCAGCGGATTTGCATTGTTATCATCTGATGCGATTTATTCGATCATCACATCGCCATGATGTATGATCCGACGAATCAGATGAAATAGTTGAAGTATATACATGGATCGTTGATGAGACCATTAATTCTTTAGCATGTGTTGTAGCCTAGCTCAACTGCTAACAGAACTGCTCCTAATCTAATTAGGAATTTTACAGATCCAAAATTACTTCTTTTGTTGCCTCAGCTGCAGTAATATTCCGTTTTTGTTGTTTATTCGGCAACAATATCTTGCTTGGAAGATTTCCAGCTCACTGTTCCGTTATTCAAACTATATAGTACCCTTATTATGACTTAAAGTCGTCTTTGTCGGTTTGGAAACTTACAACGGTGAACCAAGTCACTTCAAGTTCTCCTCATCCTCCATAGCTTAAGAAAGCATCCTTAGATCATCTAAGATACTTAAGAATGTTCTTAACATCAATCCAGTGACTATCACTTGGATTGGCCTGATTGTCACTCCATATGCTCAAAGCATATGAGACACCAGGTCGCGTACATATTTTTCAATGTAAGAGTTCTCGAAGAGTGTCAAAAACTTTTAGATCTATCCCAGTAGATCCTTATTCCTAGAATAAAGTTTGTCTCTCCCAAGTGTTCTACGGAGAATTTTCATGAAAGCCAAGCTTTCACCGATTATATTATGGGAATGTCATTTCCAAGAAATGATATGTCATCATTATATAGGACAATCACTGTCAGTGCACTCACACTAACCTTCTTATATACACAAGAATTATCTTCGTTTTGAATTAAATCATATACCATTATGATCTTATCAAAATGTTAGTTCCAAGAACGCAATGCTTGCTTCAATCCACAAATGGATTGAATTAACTTGCAAACCTTGTTTGCTTGTTTTGGCACGACAAAACCGTCAGGATGTTGTAAATATCCTCCAAAAGGTTTCCGTTTAAGGAAAGAGGTTTTGACGTTTAGCTTTCATATTTCATAAATGAAACATGCAGCATTAGCAAGCATTATCCGAATGGATTCAATCATGGTAACGAGTAAAAGGTTTCGTCATAATCGACACAATGTTGATAACGATACATTTTCGCTACAAGCCTAGCTTTGTATATTTGTATGTTGCCATCCATGTTTGTCTTCCTTGAAGACACATATAGTACCAATAGGCACAATGCCTTCCGGTACAACAACCAGTGTCCAAACTTGGTTGGTATACCTGGAATCCATTTCGGATTTCATGGCACTTTGCCATAAAAGGGAGTCGATACCTTGTATCATTTCCTCATATGTAGCCAGTTCGTATTCCTCAATAAGATTGACATCTTCATGAGGTGAGATCAGAAACACATACCTCTTAGGTTGTTTTCTAACTCTCTCAGACTTACGCGGTTCTTGTGTATTTGAAGATTATGGTACAGTTTCATCCTTGATGAACTGTTTGTGTTCCATTAAGGAATCGATGCCTAGAATAGTATTACTCCGATTTTCATCGAGTTTTACTTTCCTCCCACTTACCATTGGATATAGGAATTCCTCTTAGGAATACCAAATGGAGAGCAACAATTACATTGTTCTCTTGTGAGTTGTATAAGTACTATACTTTGGTTTCCCTAGGATAACCTACAAATAGGCACTTATCCGATTTGGGTTCTAGTTTGGTATCATCCAAACATATGCCCAGCATTCCCAAATGTTCAGGAATGAGAAAACCCGGTTTCTTTCCTGTTAATATCTAATATGAAGTTTGTCCAACAGATTTTTATGGAACCTTATTCAAAATAAGTATTGCACTATTTAATGTGTATCCCTAGAAGGAAAATGGTAGCTCAGAGCGACTTATCATTAACCTTACTATGTCCAACAAAGTTTTGTTTCTCTGTTCGGACACACCGTCAGGATGAGGTGTTCCGGGAGGAGTCCACTATGAAAGAATACCATACTCTTTCAAATAGTCGAGAAACTTATTGCTTAAGTATTTTCCACCACGGTCTAACCGTGACGGTTTTAATACTTTAGCCAGTCTGTCTGTCTACTTCGAGTTGAAACTCTAAAAGTTTCTGACTTGTGTTTCATTAAGATACACATAACCATAACGTGATGCCATATCCGTAAAGGTTACGAAGTATTCATATCCACCTCTAGCCTAGCTAGATATGAGCCCACTTACGCCGCTATGAACGATGGCTAACAGATCGGTGGTACTTGCACTTTTAGCAAGTAAAAGGTGTTTTAGGCACTTTGCCTAATAAACTAGATTCGTAGACATTATTTGAAATAGAATCAAATCCGTCCTAGTACCCACTCTTCGAATGTGTGGATATACGTGTCTTGTTAATGTGTCCCAGACAATAATGCCACAAATAAGTCTCATCTGATTTATTCAGTTTGAGCTATTTGTTTGTCATGTTATACGTTTGAGATTCATTTATATTCAAAATATAAATACTGTTATTCACATCTAATGTGTTTATCTCAATATCATCTTTATAAAATAAAACACTTAATGTTCTAGAATATAAAGGTATACCCGCAACGGGTTAAACTAGATACAGAGATAATATTCCTAGTCAAACTAGATACATTATAACATTCACCTAATTTAAGTACATGCCCAAATGGCAGTTTCAAAACTTAGGTTTCTACGGTTAAAACAGCGACTATCGTCCCGATTCCGACTCGCAGGTCGATCTCAACTGAAGCCAGTCTCCTGCTTATCAGCAGATCCCGCACATCAGTACATATATTATGTACAACACTTAGTATCAAAATCCAATTTTGAAATAAGTAGTGAACATGTTTATGACAAATATACTTGAAGCCGGAGCCTTGCCCCGCCTTCTCTTCCTTCATGTCTGCCTTGTTCATACGACAGTCAGGCTTTCAGTAACCCCGTTTGCCACAGTTTAGGCAGACATCTTGGGATATGTCATTTGTCTTCCAAGTGTTTTCTCTTGGTTCATAATGAACCTGCCCCAGCTTTCGGGTAGAGACTATAAGATCAAATCTTTGGTAGTCTCGGCCACGTAGGTAATGCCCAGCTAACCTAGCTGTTCGATGTCAGCAATCATCTGCGACACCTAGTGCTCGACAGATGTACCCTTTGACATACGCGAGCGAAAGAGCTTCCTTTTTCCAATTTGTACTTCTAAGATCTAAGGATAGATCTATGAACATCTTTAATTTCATCATCATGGTACAATGATCTAATCCTTAATTCTGACGACGGAATTAAAGATTCATTACGGTAAGCATAACAGATTGAGCACTAAAGTTATCATCACCATGAGTCTTCCAAAGCTCATGCTCTACTATTCGCTCAACTCCGGGCTCATGCCCGAGAGGTTTTTCTATCAAATAGAATAACTTCTCATTTCTTATGACTATCCTGAGGTTCTATTCCCAATCTGAAAATTAAAGCCGTTTAATGACATTTTAACCCAGGATTATGTTCTAAACGCTAATATTTCAGTTATCTTGATTCCAATAGTCCAACTATCCAATCAACGATTTCAGGTACAATTGAATATAATGATTACTATAGTCTAACTATATAATCAACTATAATTTGATTGGTTAAATTCAAATATATTGATTACTATAATCCAATTATATAATCAACTATAAATGAAGTAGTTTGAATACAGTCCAACTGTTAAATTAAAACAACAATTAAATATTAAATATTAAATATTAGTCCAACTAATATATTTATTAATATATAATGACGAAAAATGAAATGAGCGCCTATTGGCAAGTATCCAAACGAAATTGCAAATTTAATACTTGCCTCCCACTATTTTTCGACGAGCCTCTAACCCTCTGTTGGTACTCGGGAAACCTAGTTTCCTAGTGGCTAGAATCCCCGTTAAATAACACACAACCTTGAATTTGGCCAACAAGTTTTATGAAACTTAACTAGGTAGATCTCTAAGATCAATTGGATCTTATCCAATTCCTAGATCCAGTAGGTGGACATCCAAGTCCGAAACATATATCCAATATATTCCCTAACATTTTTCCTCGAATCAGCTAAGCCTTGGCTTTGGCACAACAAGCTTAATGATTCCAGTTAAGCGGGACCATTGACTTTGGAAAGCTTCGTAATCGATGTCGATGGACAAGAATTGATCTTGACTTTGGCAAACAAATCCCAACTTGGACAAGACATGCGATATGGAACAAAGCCTTCATGATTCAAACACATCCACGATGGACAAAGGTCTTGACTTTGGCCAACAAACTAGTGTCAATCTTGGATCTTGAGAGAGAATCACTCAATGGAAGGAAAACGTTTAATATTTGTTGAGGGTTTTTTTTTGCATAATTGGCAACCAATTATTTATCTTTGATTAGGTCTCATCATACACCCTTAAGCATGCATTCTAAAAGCATAATAAGGCGCGGTAAATAAATTAATAATGATATACGGATGGATATTTCACAAATTGTTTCTAGAACAAATCTCTCCCTTTCCTCTCCCCGGCTAGCACTATTCTTACTTCTACCCAATTATATAACACTTCTAAAGAAACCTCATTTACATTGGGGGGAATAGGTGATAAGAGAAATACAAAGAGTCAAGAGGTAAAGGCTGGACACACAGGTCCAATTTAATAAATTCTAAATTTATTACAATAATTTCCAAAATTGCCCTCACCCATCTAATATCCATCCGATATACATTATTCATACATCACATCCATGTATTCACATAAAGCATGTTATCAATCAATCTAATCCAATTAATTAATCTTTAATTAATGATCATCAAATGTTCAAACAACGATTTGATTTGCGCGAGTCCAACTCGTTTGGGAATAAGTACTCAAAGTACGAATTCTCGAATTATATCAAACTACAATATTAAATCCAATTTAATTTGTATTCAATACTAATTCTTTATTTAATCCCAATTAAATAATTACACTTTATTAATGAGCCTTTGCGACTTAGATTCTAAATCTAATTTTAACGGGTTTCAAAACCCAATTAACATCCAATGTCAATTTAATTAAAGTCCAATGGGCTTTTAATTAATTCATAAGGCATGGACTTTGGCAACCAAAGCCCAATAAGGAATTACCCTTTGCCACAAAATTAATTTTGGCCCATTAGGCCCAATTAAATTTTAAAGGCCCAATTATCATATTTGGACTTTATGGAAATGGTTTTAGGCCCAATTGGATCCAACATTTATCCTAAACCAAACTTCCCAACCAAGCCCATTAAGCCCAAATACAACATTAATCGCCCAATTCCAAATTAAGCCTAATTAATTAAATTCCAACATTCCAAATATCACAATTTAATTAACTAAAGTGTATAGCAATAATTAATTAGTTAAACTAATATTTCCAAAATACCAATTACACTAATTAATCATGCTTTAAATAATCAACTTATGTCCAACACAAATTGAAGTAAAATCAATTCATTCATGCTTCCATAAGCTCACGGTAATTAGAGATTTTTTATATCAATTTTGATTTCAATCCAATTAATCACAAACTAATATATCCCATGCATTTTAAACACATCCAATTGTCTAAAATTAAAAAATCACCATTACTTTAAATGGTTCAAACTCTCGGCCAAGCCTCCAAATTTGGGGAAAATTAATCCAATTAATTTTTCATCAAATTGATCATGCATAACTCTAAGTTATCAATATATAAGCATACTGTGGGAACACAGAACCTGGGCGACGTTGTTCTAGGCTCGCGGCCTAGTTGGGAAGTACGAAATAACATGGAGTCACCACCCGGTGTGAACCGGGACAAAGATTTAATGCCGCACTCACCCCTCGCAAGGGAAGACCTCAAACCGTTGGGTTCGGAATGGTCCCTTACTTATGTCACTTGTAATGAAAGGATTTATGTAATAATTTAATCAAGTTTAAGTAACACTTATTTCCAAGAGTATCATGCTTCTAAATTCACATGCATACATCAACACGTTCATCACAACATGCAACATCTCATGGCAATCTCATGAACATTTCTCAATCATAAGATATAAAAAACTAAGAACAACATAATCATGCTTGAATACTATCTCATGAACATATTAACCAAATAACATGCTAACAGCCTAATCATGCTTGAATATCATCCCAAGAACATATAGAATGGATAAATACAGGAATACAAATAATATAATTGGCTACATAACACAAGAAAGATCAACCAAGAGGCAATTATGCATGAATATGATGAGACAGACTCAGTTCAGTGTGTGCGCGTTCGTGTAGCATTCGTAAACGCGTTCGAACGGTAAACAGAAGGTTCGCGTTCGTATATCGTTTGAGAACACATTCGAACGGAACCAGACCTGATGCATGATAAGACTAAGAAAGTGTGTATGCATTCGCGTAGCGTTCGAGAACGCGTTCGAATGGAACCAGACCTGATGCATGCTAAGACTAAGAAAGTGCGTGTGCGTTCGCGTAGCGTTTGTAAAACACGTTCGAACGGGAAACAGATGGTTCACGTTCGTATAGCGTTCGATAACGTGTTCGAACGGATCCAGACCTGATGAAACAAAATGCATGCTCGTTCGAGTAGCGTTTGTAAAACGCGTTCGAACGGAAAACAGAAGGGTCGCGTTCGTATAGCTTTTGATAACGCGTTCGAACAAGAACTGACCTGATGCACAAAATGTGATGCAATACATACATAAAAAAACAAATAGTGAAATACGAGCCGCGGTGAAGCATCGTGGCAAAGGATTTTAACCTCTTCAATTAGAGGACCTTTCATCACACTTACTAAGCCCATGCGCTTATCTCAATGCATATAAAAATAAAGACAATCATATCAAACTTAGTATATCTGATTGAACATATTTTGCATTCAACCGAACATACATCAACTGGCGCGGCAAATCATCATGGTAAAGGATTTTAACCCCTCAAAATAGGGGACCTTTAATCCGACTTACTAAGCCCATGCGCTCGGTTGTATCACACATGCAAAAGTAACATGCAGAATTCAAATAACGAAAAATAAATAAACCGAAGCAACATAAAATAAAAGAGTGTGCCATTTTACTCAAGTGGTACGTGGAGTTGTATCCCGAGTACAGATCATACTACCGTCCATTCGGAATCGGCTATGAAATTTATGTCCGGGTTTCCATCCTATATACCACAAGAGACGACACTTTTCCATTCATCCAATACCCACAACACACATCATACACAAACAAGATTCAACAAATAATTAAAATACGATCAAGATAAAAATAACAAAAATCAAATAAAGATGAGTGTGAAAAGTACCCTCAGGTCTAACCTTTTAAATCACCTCTCGGATGTACGGCACACGATCGTCGGAAGGGTGGATGCTCCGCAACTCTTCCGTTCACTGGTGCTCTCATTTGTTGTCTCACACCGTTTGGAGTCGTCGTTCTCCGTCTTTTGCTGCTGCTTTTGACTCCGATTCACTGCCGTTTTCCTACTGTTCTGCTGATGTATTTTAGTTACTGTTCTTGGGATGTTTTGGCTACTATTTTGGGTGTGATTTTCGGTGGTGTTATGGTGTGGTTCGGGGGCTGTTTTGATGAGGTAAATGGGCTGTTCGGGATGTGTTTTGGTCAAGGAAATGAGGGTTCTTTGTTTGTGATCTTCGATTATTGAGAGTGAGGGAGAGTTGTGTCAATAAGCTTTGGGTGTTTCTTGTGGGTGTTGTGATTTTGTGTGAGTTGTGTGTATGAGCTTGGGTGTTTCTTGTGTGAATGAGCTAGGGGAAAGGGGTTGGAAATTCTTTGCTTCCTTTCTTGTAATGGGCGTGCACTAGGGGAGGGGAATGCCTTGGAGAGGTGTTGTTTATATAGAGAATGGCTAGGGCTTCACCTTGTCTCACAAGGAAGGGATTTGGCATTAAAGGGAGGATTTGATTTGGTGTTGGACAAGGAAAGCAAGGGATTTGATGGGGGATAAATTTGGTTTAGATTAGGAATACAATATTTTTAATTGGTTTTGATTGATTTTAATTAGGCATGACATCTTTTTAATTTAGTATGTGATTTTGTTTAGTTAGGAAGTTAATATATTTGATTTGTCTTAATTAGGTATGATTATATTTTATGTTTTATTTAATTGGTAAATGGTTTAAATATTTTATTTAATTCAATGTTTATTTTAATTAAGATTTAATTTAATTTCCCATGTGTTTTAAATGTGTTTTATTAATTGGGATGTGTTTTATGGGCTTTGGTGGGTTAATTGGGCTTGGGTGTGAGGCTAGCAGCAAAACCAGAATTACCGACACCGTTCGAACGCCTCCTCCTCGAACGCGGCACGAACGCCCGTCTCTTTGTTTGACGTTCGAACGAAGTAACGAACGCAGCACGAACGAAAACAATGAACTTGTGAAATGAATCCGATGACGTACTTATTCTGAATTTCCCCTTCCGACGTCCGTTTCTCGTGACTTTCGTGACTTAAAAGGTAGTGCCTCCAAATGAGACTCATCATAGGGACTTATATACAAAAATGCAGTGCCTACAGTCGCCCCCACTTTGATGGGACTTGTGTAATGTGCAACGGTGAAAATCCTATCAAAGTTATGCAATGCATTTTCACTTACCTGGCGCGCCAACTGCCACTTGACTTTCCACATGTTGAGTTGATTGGGGTGGTGAGGTGCTGCGACCCCTGGTTCATTCCCGAACCGCTGTGATGTGGTCCATTCCCGAACCGTTACCGTGATGTGGTCCATTCCCGAACCGTTTTCCATTGTTGGAGTGCCATTCTCGGCTTGTGATGCAATGGGCCTCAACCCTAGGACTCATCCCCAAAACTGATAGTGATGTGGGCCTCGACCCAGGGACTCATCCCTAAAACTGATAGTGATGTGGGCCTCGACCCTGGGACTCATCCCCAAAACTGATGCTGAAGTGGGCCTCGGCCCTAACTGCTACTGATATGGGCCTCGCCCCCAGACTGATACTGATGTGGGCCTCGACCCTCGGGATTCATCCCAAACTGATACTGATGTGGGCCTCGACCCTCGGGATTCATTCCAAAATTCTGAGAGATTCATTCCTTGGATTCGTTCCAAAATCTGAGAGATTCATTCCCCGGATTCACTCCAAATTATTGAGAGATTCATTCTCTGGATTCGTTCCAAAATTCTGAGAGATTCATTCCCTGGATTCGTTGCAAACTCTGAGAGATTCATTCCCTGGATCCATTCCAAATTCTGAGGATTCATTCCCTGGATTCGTTCCAAAATTCTGAGAGATTCATTCTCTGGATTCGTTCCAAAATCTGAGAGATTCATTCCCCGGATTCATTCCAAATTCTGAGAGATTCATTCCCTGGATTCGTTCCTGAAACTGTACTGTTGTTGTTTCTGACTAGCTCTTTACTTGCTTTCTTACTACTCTGACTGCTTTCTCTCTTTCTTTCTTCGAAACCTGTTAATATAAAACAAACAAACACAAAAAAAGGATGCAAAATGTGTTACGTGTATGCATGTATGCATGAGTTTCCTATCCCGTTGGGTTAGGTCTTCGGTCAATTCCCTTAGTGACAGCCCGGTCGTTCTCTTCCTTAGCAAAGTACTACTTCAATCTGTCTACACTAATTGGTTCTGTGAACTCATTCCCTTTCCAATTCTAACAATCTCAGTCTGTCTTCATTTCCCAATTTCTGAATGGCCAACTTATCTTTTCTGCTTGCTTCTTCTGAGGATTCCCTACGTTCTGAGTATCATAGTACCAAGATTGAATGCTTTTGTCTCATGCACTCATGTTGCAAGTTGAGAAGTTGAGATTCAGGCAAGTAAGCGAAGTGAACTTCTTTATTATTGTTGAGAAAATGTACGAACAAGCAAACAAAATCAATGTCTTTATTAAAAATGCAAGATAAACTTGTAGAAACAGCAGTGCCTTCTTCCTCAGCCTCTGGTTCTTCGTTGTATTATCCATTATCCCCATGTGAGAAGCTTGGTGGTTGAGGGTTTGGAGGACAAAGGTTTCAGGCAAGCCAAAGTTGATCATGGTGGTGGGACAGAGTGGTAATTTGGTAGAGGATTCCTGTGTGTGCTGGGTTGCTCTCTTTCTGGGTCAGGTATTTTGTGGGTGTCAATCAGGTCTTGGATCTCATGCCTAAGGCGGGGGCAGTTGTCAATTTTGTGACCCTTTTGTTGGTGAAAATAACAGAATAAGTTCAAGTCAAGGTAGTACGGCACAGGGCTGGGGAGTGGTTTAGGTTCCAAGGGTTTCAGGAGTCCTTGCATCTTCAATTTCTTAAACACCTTTGATAGAGGTCTACCCAAGTTGGAGAAACGTCTGTTCCTGATGGCAGTGACCTCAGCACTGGAAGACTTGGCTTCAGGATGTCCCCCAAAATTCCTTCTATTATGGCCATAAAACTTCCGATTTTCCGCCTCCTCTTCTTCAATGTCCATGACAGTTTCCCTCAACTGTCAGAAATCAGCAATCATGGAGGTCATCCTCCTCAACTTGCTGTAGATCGAGGGCTTAGTTCCCTTGATGATCACTTTAATCTGGTCCTTCTCAGAGGGCCGAGTCTGCATTTTCAGAAGCTGGCTTCTCCAGCGGTCTACATAGTCCTTGAAGCTTTCTTCTGACTTCTGCTTAGTGTTCTCCAAATCACGGAGTGACAAGTCAATTTCTAAGTCTGTAACATACTGCTTCAGAAAAGCATCAGCTAGTTCCTTCCAATCTTCCTTAACCTTCTTCTTAAGGCTATGATACCAAACCACATGTGCCCCATCGAGTGACATCCCAAACATCTTTTGGAGTTGGCGCTGTGATAGGCCCATTGAACTTATGATTGACACATATTGCTGCAGATGGACCCTCGGGTCTCCGTTCCCGTTAAACTTGGCCATGTCGGGCATTTTAAACTGAGCTGGCAGCTGTTCTCCGAAGGTCATTGCCTCATAATCTAGCAAATCCTTGTTCTTACCCCTCATTTTGCGGGTAACTGTTTCAACCTGATCCCGAAGCTTCTGAAATTCTGCCTGAGACCCAATCACTCTGCATGTTGCATATTCTGCCATGTCATCATCAAAAGTGGGGACATCATCCCCCAACCCATTCGAAGGCTCATCACGCCTCACATTCTCATAATTTCCCCTAGCACGGGGCACAGCCATTTGTCATGGCAGTAGTCAAGGCTTGCAACTATTCAGTAATCTTGGCGAAACCATTTTCCAACTGATCTATCCGGGATACCTCAATATCTGATTCACTCATGTCTGTTCTCAGTATTTTGGTGAGTCTTCCATTTTTTCTAACCCAACGGGAATCTATGATGGCTTTCAGAACACAAGGGTTAACATGATGTATGTATGCATGGGGTGCATGAGATGCATGTAACATATATAACAAACTAAATCAACTAAAATTTTCAAACAAGTCGGCCCATTATCATTTTAGAAGCTTTTGGGCTAACTGTCATAGGAATGAACTCGTCCCAGTTTAAATGGCCAACGAGTTCACATCTCATGACAAATGGTCCAAATGGATCCAAACGATGATGTTCCCAAGCACAAGCATAAAAGAAAGATAATGCAAACATAGAGTAATAATTTCTACATAATGGTCAATCAACATTTCAGAAGCTTTGCCCAATGGTCATAAGGTACGAACTTGCCCCAGTTTAAATGGCCCAGCAAGTCCGCATTTCTGACAATGGTCCAACTGCATCCAAATGAGGATGGTCCACAAGCACATACTCAAGGAAATAATTGTTACTTTAACCATACAACCTCGATCTATGGGTGGGTTCACAAGAGTATAGACAAAGGCTCTCATCGGTGAAGGATGGCCCACAACTAGGTCTCCCTAATCAAGGGTTCGAGCAACCAAGTGAGCGCACCCTTTTTATACACTAAGGTACGTGCCAATGAGCTATGGCATGTGACATACTGTCAAATGGATTTCTCGTTGTAGATTCCCCAGAGGGAAGGTGGAGCGAGGCTCACTTAAATACCCAAGCCTCTTAGGCTCTTATCGCTTGGTGTCAGGAATAAACAACGAATCCTCCAAATTAGTCCATCACAATAGGCTACGAGTAGATGGCCATATAGGTGCCTTCACAGCTTTTCCTTCTAGAAAGGTAGTGAATGAAGGAAGACACCAAACCATTACCTAGCCTTAAATACCTTTGATTTAACCCCCATTTTATCCACTATAGACACGGTCAATTAAAAACATAAATCCAAACATTACAAGACAATATTTGGGGCCGATTCTCTATCCCCAGTGGAGTCGCTAGACTGTGGGAACACAGAACCTGGGCGACGCTGTTCTAGGCTCGCGGCCTAGTTGGGAAGTACAAAATAACATGGAGTCGCCACCCTGTGTGAACCGGGACAAAGATTTAAGGACGCACTCACCCCTCGCAAGGGAAGACCTCAAACCGTTGGGTTCGGAATGGTCCCTTACTTATGTCACTTGTAATGAAAGGATTTATGTAATAATTTAATCAAGTTTAAGTAACACTTATTTCCAAGAGTATCATGCTTCTAAATTCACATGCATACATCAACAAGTTCATCACAACATGCAACATCTGATGGCAATCTCATGAACATTTCTCAATCATATGATATGGAAAACTAAGAACAACCTATTCATGCTTGAATACTATCTCATGAACATATTAACCAAATAACATGCTAACAGCCTAATCATGCTTGAATATCATCCCAAGAACACATAGAATGGATAAATGCAGGAATACAAATAATATGATTGGCTACATAACACAAGAAAGATCAACCAAGAGGCAATTATGCATGAATATGATGAGACAGACTCAGTTCAGTGTGTGCGTGTTCGTGTAACGTTCGTAAACGCGTTCGAACGGTAAACAGAAGGTTCACGTTCATATAGCATTTGAGAACGCGATCGAACAGAACCAGACCTGATGCATGATAAGACTAAGAAAGTACGTATGCGTTCGTGTAGCGTTCGAGAACGCGTTCAAACGGAACCAGACCCGATGGATGCTAAGACTAAGAAAGTGCGTGTGCGTTCGCGTAGCGTTTGTAAAACACGTTCGAATGGGAAACAGAAGGTTCGCGTTCGTATAGCGTTCGATAACGCATTCAAACGGATCCATACCTGATGAAACAAAATGCATGCGCGTTCGAGTAGAGTTTGTAAAATGCGTTCGAACGGAAAATAGAAGGGTCGCGTTCGTATAGTGTTTGATAACGCGTTCGAACGGGAACTGACCTGATGCACAAAATGTGATGCAATACATACATAAAAAAGCAAATAGCGAAATACGAGCCGCGGCGAAGCATCGTGGCAAAGGATTTTAACCTCTTCAATTAGAGGACCTTTCATCACACTTACTAAGCCCATGCGCTTATCTCAATGCATATAAAAATAAAGACAATCATATCAAACTTAGTATATCCGATTGAACATATCTTGCATTCAACCGAACACACATCAACCGGCGCGGCAAAGCATCGTGGTAAAGGATTTTAACCCCTCCAAATAGGGGACCTTTAATCCGACTTACTAAGCCCATGCGCTCGGTTGTATCACACATACAAAAGTAACATGCAGAATTCAAATAACGAAAAATAAATAAACTGAAGCAACATAAAACAAAAGAGTGTTCCGTTTACTCAAGTGGTACGTGGAGTTGTATCCCGAGTACAGATCATACTACCGTCCATTCGGAATCGGCTATGAAATTTATGTCCGGGTTTCCATCCTATATACCACAAGAGACGACACTTTTCCATTCATCCAATACCCACAACACACATCATATACAAACAAGATTCAACAAATAATTAAAATACGATCAAGATAAATAACAAAAATCAAATAAAGATGAGTGTGAAAAGTACCCTCAGGTTTAACCTTTTAAATCACCTCTCGGATGTACGGCACACGATCGTCGGAAGGGTGGATGCTCCGCAACTCTTCCGGTTCACTGGTTCACTGCTCTCTCGTCGTTGTCTCACCTCTCACGTTTGAGTCGTTGTTCTCCGTCTTTTGCTGCTGCTTTTGACTCCGATTCGCTGCCGTTTTGCTACTGTTCTGCTGCTGTATTTTAGTTACTGTTCTTGGGATGTTTTGGCTACTGTTTTGGGTGTGATTTTCGGTGGTGTTATGGTGTGGTTCGGGGGCTGTTTTGATGAGGTAAAGGGCTGTTCGGGATGTGTTTTGGTCAAGGCAATGAGGGTTCTTTGGTTTGTGATCTTCGATTATTGAGAGTGAGGGAGAGTTGTGTCAATAAGCTTTGGGTGTTTCTTGTGGGTGTTGTGATTTTCGTGTGAGTTGTGTGTATGAGCTTGGGTGTTTCTTGTGTGAATGAGCTAGGGGAAAGGGGTTGGAAATTCTTTGCTTCTTTTTTTGTAATGGGCGTGCACTAGGGGAGGGGAATGCCTTGGAGAGGTGTTGTTTATATAGAGAATGGCTAGGGCTTCACCTTGTCTCACAAGGAAGGGATTTGGCATTAAAGGGAGGATTTGATTTGGTGTTGGACAAGGAAACAAGGGATTTGATGGGGGACAAATTTGGTTTAGATTAGGAATACAATATTTTTAATTGGTTATGATTGATTTTAATTAGGCATGACATCTTTTTAATTTAGTATGTGATTTTGTTTAGTTAGGAAGTTAATATATTTGATTTGTCTTAATTAGGTATGATTATATTTTATGTTTTATTTAATTGGTAAATGGTTTAAATATTTTATTTAATTCAATGTTTAATTTAATTAAGATTTAATTTAATTTCCCATGTGTTTTAAATATGTTTTATTAATTGGGATGTGTTTTATGGGCTTTGGTGGGTTAATTGGGCTTGGGTGTGAGGCTAGCAGCAAAACCAGAATTACCGACACCGTTCGAACGCCTCCTCAACGCGGCACGAACGCCCGCAATCTATTTGACGTTCAACGAAGTAACGAACGCAGCACGAACAAAAACAGTGAACTTGTGAAATGAATCTGATGACGTACTTATTCTGAATTTCCCCTTCCGACGTCCGTTTCTCGTGACTTCCGTGACTTAAAAGTTAGTACCTCCAAATGAGACTCATCATGGGGAATTATATGCAAAAATGCAGTGCCTACACATACCCAACCAATCAATTTGAAGAAATCTTGCTCAAATCACAAAATCCCAAATTAAAGTTTAAGAACCCTAAATTCAATTTCATGCTCATTATAGCTCTGATACCATTGTTGGATTTTCTAGGTCAAACCAAGATCAATTACGCAAGAAATCATGTGAATACAAAAAAGTAAGAATGCGGAAAATACTCACTTTGATTAGTTTTGGATGTAGGAGATAACAAAAATTCCAAGCCTTTGTGTTGTGCTCCAAGCTCCCCTTTGATGTATGTAAAGCTTCCAAGCATCTCCTTGAATTCCAAACTCATGGATATGTTTCCCTATCACCTTTGTAAGACTCATTGGATGTGCTAACATCTAGAAAATATTGCCACAATTTTCACATTGTCCCTTGTTAAATTCGGCCAAGCCAAACTTTTGAGAAGAAAGGAGTTTGGGCGTGAGAGATGGGAGAAAAGAGAGATGAGTAAAAATGACTTATTTTGATTTCCAAAATTAAAATAAAAGATATACCAAAGTTGGTATAAAGTCAATCACCTTTCAACTTGTGTGTAAAACAAGTTACCATGATTTCATTCACTAACTTCCATCACCAAAAAGTTGAATGAATGACTAGTGATGTGACATGTGATGTGACATATGGGCCCCACTTGATTCAAAATCCGAGTGGGCCCGCAACATATCCCGGGCTCGGGTTCGCTAATTCCGAATTAACAAATTTTCCTTTGCGACGTAATTAAATCAAATTTAATTAAATAATTATGCCTAGCAAAATTACGATTCACGCCGCTCGTGAATTAATTCTAAATTATTTCGTTTGCCCCAATTAAAATCTAATTTTAATTTCGCGTCGAAATCTATTTTCGTTTAATATATCAAATATATTATTTTATCGATTAATTCCAAAATAATCGGTCTCTCTCTTCTAATAGTATTTTATCCCAAATAAAATTTCTCCGTAATTAATCCTAGATTAATTTTCTCTCTCTCATAATTAATCCCAGATTAATTATGTTTGAATCATACGTCATCGGTGAATCTTCGGGAAGCGACCCATGAGATCTCTGGATATGTTGGCAGTAAATCCGGTTATCGGAATATCTGAATATGTGCGTACCTACTACCACGCTCTTACCGATTTACAAGACATGGTTGGCTTCTACCGAGATTGGACATCTATAAATGCGTAAAAGACTAGTATTACACTTGTGCGCGTTGTGAGGGCATAACGGCATAGTTCTCATATATTTGGGTATAGGATACTCATGCAAGTGTAATAGGAGGTTGTGTTTTACCGATGGTACGGGAAACAGCTTCGCTCTGGATAGACCCCCTCGGAATTTCATTGGTAGTATGACTATGTGTCTATGGAAGTCCGAAATCAGAGTAGGTGTATTTGGTCTTAACCTGAGACTTGCACCGCTTATACATACGATAATCAATATACTTTGGTTTTGGTCGTCCAGGGCTTTAACCGATTTCTGTGTACGCCTCTTCTGGGTATATCGAGAATCGTAGTGTGTTGGGTGTGATGTCAAGATTGAGTGTCACTCCAGTCATATGGAGATGATGGTCACGTAGGATACGATACTAGTACTCTTATGTCCTGCAGTCATCGGGATAAAATGACAAGGTCATGTTTATCCGATTATAGAGACTAGTTACCAGACATCCGATATGTGCTTCGTACGGGGCATACACAATTCTAACCCTAGGCCTAGCACGTGATCATCCGATACTGGATCGAAATATGCAATACTACGTATACTACGCCTGATATAGATCCTTATATTCCTGTAAGGATATTTCTGGAGAATTGGGTAGGCATGGCGTTTTGCTAGAAGCCAACCTTGTCTTGTAAATCGGTATAAGCGTAGTACTAGGTACTTACGTGTTCGGAAAGTCTGACGACCGAATTTACTGCCAACATATCCGGGGATCTCATGGGTCGCTTCCCGAAGATTCACTGTTGACGTATGACTCACACTTTAACTAATCTGGGATTAATTAGATGAGAGAGAAAATTAATCTGGGATTAATTGCGGAGATATTTTATCTGGGATAAAATATCATTTAAAGAGAGATAACGATTAATTTGGAATTAATCGATAAATTAATATATTTGATATATTAAACGAAATTGGATTTCGACGCGGAATTAAAATTAGATTTTATTCGAGCGAACAAATTAATTTAGAATTAATTCGTTAGCGACGTGAATAATGATTTCGCTAGGCATAATCATTTGATTACGTCGTAACGGAAAATTCGTTAATTTGGAATTAGCGAACCCGAGCCCGGGATTGTTTGCGAGCGCATTCGGATTTCGAATTCGAGTGCGGGACGCAAGTCAAATCAAGCGTCAAATCATCAGTCACATCAAGCGTCAAATCATGTCACTTTGAGTGATGTGACAATTGATTGATTGAGTGATGTGAGTTGATGGTGGTGGTTGGCAAAACTTTGTTGCCTTGACTTTTTGAAAAGTGGAAATGGTATATGTTTTATTTGTTTTTGGAAAACAAATAATGAAATACAAAAATCCATCATTCTCTCTCCATGGCTCACGAATTTGCAGCCAAATTCTCCTCTCTCTCTCACAGCCATTTCGCCATTTTCTTCACTGGTTTCTGTCAAGAAAACCGAGAAGATGGGAAGCATAAGTGGGATTTTATGGCAAAAATCCTGAAAGCTAGCACTCCGAGAGACATGCGAAGGTGATAGGGAAGTCCACCCATGAGCTTGGAATCGTTTGACGAAGCTTGGAGCTTGACGAAGGACAAACCATGGCCGAAAACAGTGGGCTGTTTCACTGCCACTGTCGAGTATGAAGGAAGACAGAAACTGAATTTTTGTTGCCTCTAGCATCGCTCAACCGATCGATGTGAGTATTCCACAACTCCCTCATTGTATTCGCACTTGTTTCATGCTTGTTTAATGATCTTAGGATGCTTAATAAATTCCAACAATGGTATCAGAGCAAGGTTGAACATGAAAATGATTAGGGTTTAAAATTTGGGTAAAATATTTTTTAGCATGATTTGGATGAATTGGATGTTTGAGTATGCTTAATACATGTTTAATTGTAGATTGATTAGATCAAATTGATTAAATGTGGTTTGGAATAATTTTTCCCAATTTATCATGGCTTGGCCGAATGATGAACTAGCCCTAAAGTCTTGGATTTTTGATTTTTTGATCATTGGATGTGTTGGAAATCATTCGGGAATGTTGATTTATGTCGATTGTGGATTTAATTGGATTGAAACCAAATCGGATATAAATATCCCCAAATTGCCAAGACTTATGCATGAAAAATGGGTTTGATTTTTTGACAAAATGTGTTGGACACTAATTGACGTAAATGAGCATGATTAATTAGGCTAATTGATGTTTTAGAAATGTTAATTGGGTAATTAATTGTGTAATACACTTTAGGTAATTAAATTATGAAATTGGATTTTGTAATTTAATTGAATTAGGTTAATTTTGGAAATTGGGCTTGTAATGTTGTTATTGGGCTTGGTTGTACCAAGTTGGGTTTAGGCTAAATTGGTTGGATCCAATTGGGCCCAAAACCGCTTCCAAAAAGTCCAAATGCGACTAATGGACCTTAATTATTTAATTGGGCCTAAATTGATTTCTAGGCTTATGGGTAACTCCCGGATTGGACTTTGGTTATTGGGTTTGACCCGAGTTGAACAAAAGTCCACGCCTAAAGAAATTAATTAAAAGCCCATTGGACTTTAATTAAATTAATATTGGATATTAATCGGGCTTTAAGACCTGTAACGATTAAATTTGGAATTTAAATCGTAAAGGTTTATTAATAAAGTGTGATATTTAATTTGTAATTAAATAAGCGAATTATTATTAAATGCAAATTGAATTGGATTTAATTTTATAGTTTAATTTAATTCGAGAATTCCTACTTTGAGTATTTATTCGCAAAAACGAGTTTGACTCGCGCAAAATCAAATCGTTGTTTGAACATTGGATGGTCACTAATTATCAGATTAATTAATTTGATAATTAAGCGTTTTTCCTTCCATTGAGTGATTCTTACTCAAGATCTAAGACTGACATTGGTTTGTTGGCCAAAGTCAAGGCCTTTGTCCGTCGAGGATGTGTTTGAATCACGATAGCTTTGTTCCATATCGGTGTCTTGTCCAAGTTGTGGTTTGTTGGCCAAAGTCAATACCACTTCTTGTCCATCGACATTGATTACGAAGCTTTCCATGGTCAATGGGTTACGCTTAACTGGGATCACTAAGTTTGTTGTGCCAAAGCCAAGGCTTAGTTGATTCAGAGGAAAAAGGTTAGGCAATATATTGGATATATTGGCATATATAAGATATATGTTACGGACTTGGATGTCCCCCTACTGGATCTAGGAATTGGATTGGATCCAATTGATCTTAGAGATCTACCTAGTTAATTATCATACAATTTGTTGGCCAAAGTCAAGATTGTGTGATATTTAATGGGATCCTAGCCCGCTAGGAAACACGATTTCCCGAGTACTCGACAGAGGGTTAGAGGCTCGCCGAAAAATATTGGGAGGCAAGAATTGAATTTGCAATATTCGTTTAATTACTTGCCATATGCGCTCAAACAAATATCATTCGTCAAAAATATTAAATGTTAGTTGGACTAATATTTAAACGTTGTTTTAATTAACAGTTGGATTGTATTCAAACTATTCATTTATATTTGATTATATAATTGGATTATAATAATCAATATATTTGATTTAATTAATTATCGTTGATTAAATAGTTGGACTATAGAAATCATTATAATAAATAGTACCTAAATCGTTGAATAAATAGTTGGACTATTAGAATCAAGATAAAATTGAAAGATTGACGTTTAATACATAATCCTAGGGAAAAATGTATTTAAATGGTTTAATTTTTCAAATTGGGAATAAAATTTCAGGATGGTCCTGGAAACTAATAAGTTACTTTATTTGATAAAATAACATATTAGGCCTAAGCTCGGACTTAAGCAAATAGTAGAGCATGATCTTTGGAAGATTCATGTGATGATAACTTAAGTGCTTAATCCATTAAGCTTGTCGTAGTAGACTCCTTAATTTCTTAATCAGCACTAAGGATTAGATCCTTAAAGTATGATACTGAAATTGAAGGATCTTCATAAATCTATACTTAGATTTTAGAAGTACTAAAATTGCAATAATAACTCTTGGAGAGTTAATGACTATTCTCAAGGAGACAAAGTCAAAATTTGCAATAAGGCAAGTAGCGCAAGGCGCATCTTACTTTGATATTCCAAAAGGCCAAGGCTAGGCCAAAGGCTTCTGGAGTGTTGAAAAAGGGCAAAGGTAAAATCATTATAATCTTCTGGGAAGATAAATGACATATCCCAAAATGTCTGCCTAAATGTGGCAAACGGGATCGCGGAAGCGTGACTATCGTATGGACAAAGCAGACATGAAGGAATTGAAGACGGGGCAAGGCTCTGACTTCAAATATGTTTGTCAACATTATGTTCACTACTAGTATTAAAATTGGATTTTAAATACTTAGTGTGATACATGAATATATACTGATGTTCAGAATCTGCTATGAGCAGGATACTGACATCTATTGAGATTAATCTGCGTATTGAGAACGGGACGAAAGTCGCTGTTTTGACCGTAGATACCTGAATTTAGGGACTACCCTTCGGGTCTGTACTTAAATTAGGAAACTTTTAAAATGTAACTAGTTTGACTAGAAATATTATCTCTATATCGGGGTTTAACCCGTTGCGGGTATACCTTTATATTCTACAACACTAAAATGTTTTATTATATAAAGATGATATTGAGATCAACACATTAGATGTGAATAACAGTATTTATATTTTGAATATAAATAAAATCTCGAACGTATAACATGACAAACAAATAGCTCAAACTGATTTGATCAGAATAAACTTAATGTGGCATTGTTGTCTAGGACACAATTAAACAAGACTCGTATATCCACACTTTTGAAGAGTGGGTACTCGGACTGATTTGAATCCATTCAAATAAAGTCTACGAATCTAGTTTATTGGGCAAAGTGTCTAAAACACCTTTACTTGGTAAAAGTTCAAATGCCACCGATCTGTTAGCCCTAGTTCATAGTGAAGCAAGTGGGCCCATATCTAGCTAGGCTAGAGGTGGATATGAATATTTCGTGACCTTTACAGATGTGGCATCACGTTATGGTTATGTGTTTCTTTTGAAGAACACAGATCGAAACCTTTTACAGTTTCGACACGAAATAGATAGACAGATCGGCTAAAGTATTATACCGTCACGGTTAGACCGTAATGGAAAATACTTAAGCAATAAGTTTCTAATATACTTGAAAGAGTAAAGTATTTTTTCAAATGAGGATTCCTCCCGAAACACGTCAATTTGACGGTGTGTGTCCGAACATGATTAACCGAATTTTGTTAGACATGATAAGGTTAATCATGAGTCGCTCTGAGCTACCATTTCCTTCAATGGATACACATAAACAGTGCAGAACTTATTTAGAATAAGGTTCCATAAATGTCTGTCTGACAGATTTCATATTAGATATGAACATGAAAGAAACCGGGTTTCTCATTCCTGAAAATTTGGGAATGCTGGGCATATGTTTGGATGATACCAAACTAAAACCCAAATCGGATAAGTGTCGAATTGTAGGTTATCCAAGGGAAACCATAAGTATAGTACTTATACAACTCACAAGAGAACAATTTTAATTGTTGCTCGCCATGCGGTTTTCCTAAGAGGAATACCGATATGCAGTGGTTAGTGGGAGGATAGTAAAACTCAATGAAAGTCGGAGTAATACTATTCATGGCACCGAATCTTAATGGAACATGAATAGTTCATCAAGGATGAAACTATTACCAGTAATCTTCGAATACACAAGAACCGCGTAAGTTGGAGAGATTTAGAAAACAACCTAGGGTATCGGTTTCTGATCTCACCTCATAAAGATGTCAATCTTATTGAGGAATACCAACTGACTACGTATGAGGAAGTGATACAAGGTATCGACTCCCCATTATGGAAAAGTGCCATGATATCCGAAATGGATTCCATGTATATCAACTATGTTTGGATACTAGTTGATGTACCGAAAGACATTGTGCCTATTGGTACTATATAAGTCTTCAAGGAAGACATACATAGATGGCAACATACCAACGTACTAAGCTAGGCTTGTAGCGAAAGGTATCCTTATCAAAATTGTGTTGATTACAACGAAATCTTTAACCTGTTGCCACGGTAAATCCAATTGGATAATGGTTGCTGATGTTGCATGTTTCATTTATGAAATATGGCAGCTGTACGGGAAAATCGCTTTCCTTAAACGGAAACCTTTTAGGAGGATGTTTACAACGTCCTGTCGGTTTTGTCGAACCAAAACTAGCAAACAAGGTTTGCAGGTTATTCGATCCATGTTTGGATTGAAGCAAGCATTGGGTTCTTAGAATTATCATTTTGATGTAATCATAATGGTTTATGATTTAATTCAAAATGAAATGATTCTTGTGTATATAAGAGGGTTAGTGGGAGCGCACTGACAATAAATGTCCTATAAATAATGATAATATATGTCATTTCTTGGAAATGGTATTCCCATAAAATAATCGGTGAAAGCTTGGCTTTCATTATAACTCTTCGAGAAATCATACATTGAAAAATGTACACAACCTGGTGTCTCATACGCTTTGAGCATAAGGATTCACAAACAGGCCAATCCAAGTGATAGTCACTGGATTGATATTAAGAACATCCATTAGTATCTTAGAGATCTAAAGATGTTGTCTTAAACTATGGAGAAGGAAAACTTGAAGTGACGTGGATCACCATTGCAAGTTTCCAAATCGATAAAATGACTAAAAGTCGCAAACGGTACTATACAGTTTGAATAACGGTACAGTGAGCTGGAAATCTTTCAAGCAAGATATTGTTTCCGAATAAACAACAAATGCGGGTTATTGCTGCAGCTGAGGCAGTGATAGAAGCCATTTCGGTCGATAACAAATATAATTAGATTAGATATAGTTCTGTTAGCAGCTGAGCTAGGCTTCAGCACAGGATAAAGAATTAATGGTCTCATCAACGATCCAGATATATACTTCGATATTCATCTGATTCTTTCGGATCATACATCGTGGCGATGTGATGATCGAATAAATCGCATCAGATGATAATCATGTAAATCCGCTAACGAAAGTCTTTTCTCAGCAATTTGAGCCAACCATACATAGTTCGGGTGTCAGACACTCGAGTGACTGGCTATAGGCCAAGTGGGAGATTGTTGGACAATTATGACCTATAGCGTCATTATTTGTACAGATCACGATGTTGTTGTACAAATTAACTATGTGACAAAGGAGATTGCTCTCTTATCATTTGTGATTAGATCACCAAGATGTATAAATGATAGGAGGTCCTTATGATTTGTTCCTGGATTGAGAATGATATGAGACAATATCAGTCCACGAAGGATAAATCATTAAATATCCCTAGTAAGAGAATTGTCGAGATTGGACATCGATAAATGCGTAAAAGACTAGTATTACACTTGTGCGCATTATGAGGGCACAACGACATAGTTCTCATATATTTGGGTATAAGATACTCATGCAAGTGTAATAGGAGGTTGTGTTTTACCGATGGTACGGGAAACAGCTTCGCTCTGGATAGACCCCCTCGGAATTCCATTGGTAGTATGACTATGTGTCTATGGAAGACCGAAATCAGGGTAGGTGTATTTGGTCTTAACCTGAGACTTGCACCGCTAATACTTGCGACAATCAATATACTTTGGTTTCGGTCGTCCAGGGCTTTAACCGGTTTCTGTGTACGCCTCTTCTGGGTATATCAAGAATCGTAGTGTGTTGGGTGTGATATCAAGACGGAAGTGTCACTCCAGTCATATGGAGATGATGGTCACGTAGGATACGATACTAGTACTCTTATTACTGCAGTCATCGGGATAAAATGACAAGGTCATATTTATCCGATTATAGAGACTAGTTACCAGACATCTGATATGTGCTTCGTAAGGGGCAGACACAATTCCAGCCCCAGGCATAGCACGTGATCATCCGATACTGGATCGAAATACGCAATACTATGTATAATACGCCTGATATAGATCCTTATATTTATGTAAGGATATTTCTGGAGAATTGGGTAGGCATGGCGCTTTGCTAGAAGCCAACCTTGTCTTGTAAATCGGTATAAGCGTAGTACTAGGTACTTACGTGTTCGGATAGTCCGACGACCGAATTTACTACCAACATATCCGGGGATCTCATGGGTCGCTTCCCGAAGATTCACCGATGACTTATGACTCGCACTTTAATTAATCTGGGATTAATTAGATGAGAGAGAAAATTAATCTGGGATTAATTGCGGAGATATTTTATCTGGGATAAAATATCATTTAAAGAGAGATAACGATTATTTTAGAATTAATCGATAAATTAATATATTGATATATTAAACGAAATTTAATTTCGAAGCAGAATTAAAATTAGATTTTAATTCGGGCGAACGAATTAATTAGAATTAATTCGTTAGCGACGTGAATAGGATTTCGCTAGGCATAATCATTTAATTACGTCGCAACGAAAAATTCGTTAAATTGGAATTAGCGAACCCGAGCCCGGGATTGTTTGTGAGCGCATTCGCATTTCGAATTCAAGTGCGGTACGCAAGTCAAATCAAGCATCAAATCATCAGTCACATCAAGCGTCAAATCATGTCACTTTGAGTGATGTGACAATCGATTGATTGAGTGATGTGAGTTGATGGTGGTGGTTGGCAAAACTTTATTGCCTTGACTTTTTGAAAATTGGAAATGGTATATGTTTTATTGTTTTTGGAAAACAAATAATGAAATACAAAAATCCATCATTCTCTCTCCATGGCTCACGAATTTGGAGCCAAATTCTCATCTCTCTCTCACGGCCATTTGGCCATTTTCTTCACTGGTTTCTGTCAAGAAAACCGAGAAGATGGGAAGCATAAGTGGGATTTTGTGGTAAAAATCATGAGAGCTAGCACTCCGAGAGACATGCAAAGGTGATAGGGAAGTCCACCCATGAGCTTGGAATCGTTTGACGAAGCTTGGAGCTTGACGAATGACCAACCATGGCAGAAAACAGTGGGCTATTTCACTGCCACTGCCGAGTATGAAGGATGGCAGAAACTAATTTTTGTTGCTATAGGCATTGCATTTTTTGCATATCGAACCCGATGAGGAGTCTCGTAAGGAGGCACTACCTTTAAGTCATGGAAGTTGCGGAAAACGGTCGTCGGAAAGGAGAAGTCAAGAATTGACATATTATTGGTTTTGATTCGCTAAGTTCGCTCGGAGTTCGCTTGTTGAATCTTCATTTCGAGGTATATCTTTGGCCTGAAATTCCCGCAAACCACTCTAAACCCACATCCAAAGCCCATGAAACTAAGACAAATCAAACACCAAGTCCACCATCCATATAGCCCACCTCCATGCACATGATTTCACCCTTCTTGCACTATTCAAACATGATTTATCCTTCCACCAATTTACTTTACACCTTTTATCTCACCTTTTACCTTGACACCTAATTTCCAAGGCATTATTATATCAACCCCACATCATTTAGCCATCACACCCCACGCCCATCACTATCCCCTCTCATTTTCTTCATTTTCCATCACCTTTTTTTGAATTTTCAACAAAGGATCACAATTATACATAACCTTTCTTCCATTTCCAACCAAAACATGTCATTTCATTTCCTTTCCTTTCAACCTTTATTCATTTTCAACAAAGAATCACAATTATACATTACCTTCCTTCCATTTCCAAACAAAACTTATCATCAAATTGATTCCCTTTCATTATCACTTGGCAATCTCATTAATGCCCTCCATTTGCCTATTTAAACCATCATTTTTCTGCCTTGGAACACCTAATACACATTCACGCCTGGCTCACAAAACCAGCACAACCCTTCACTGCCTCACGTTCAGTTCACGACCAGCCCCCCCTCCATTAGACACCTTGCACATCCACAACACACAGACACGGCATGCGCAGCTTAGCCTTCAACAGCCACCACGTCCCCTAGCATCACACGTAGCCTTCATTCATCACGCCACACTGCCAACCCCACTCAGCTCAAACACAAAAAAAAAGAAACCTACTGACCGAGCCCCCCTCATCACGATAAACATTACCACGTCCTCCCTTCTCTCTCACCCTTCGACCAACCCTTCTCACTAAGCCAAGCCAACAAGCTGATTTAACAACCCCTCACCAAACAGACGCACAACTCTTGGCCAAGACACGTCTCCTTGCACCTCTCACTTTATGCAATCAGACACCATACTCGATACACATTCACGCCCAAGCCCTTCCTTCACTGCCTCCAATCAGTTCAAACTGCACTTGAAAGTCTTCGAGAAACCGAACAAATGGCAGTCCAATACCCCTCAAAATTCACCAAAACAGCCCATAATTCATTGCAAACCAGTCAGCAAAGTGTGGAGATTTAAATTGCAGCGAAACAAAGTGGAAACAGCGGACGAAACAGCAAAACAGTGAGCAAAACAGTGAACCGGTGGAATCGTGGTGTCTTAGCCTTTCTGACGGCGATATAACGCACCTCCAAAGAATGACAAAAAAGGTTAGACCTGAGGGTTTATAATATTAAATTTATTCACATAAAATAATGATTTAAAAAAATATGTTTAGCATGAATAGTTAGTTTGGCATGTTTTTTGGAATTTGTTCACATGAAATAATGATTTATTGTATGATGTGATTTTGGGTGAATGGAATATGTGTTCTTTCTTGTGGTATATTGGATGGAAACCCGGACATAAATTCCATAGCCGAATCAGAATGGACAGTATTATGGTTTGCACTCGGGATACAATGCCCCGTACCACTTGAAGGATTCATGTATTCCATTTCATCCAACTTGTATTTGTGCATGATTAGGTCATTAGAACGTTATTTTATTTCTAGCATGTTTTAGTTATTTATCTTTTGTATGAGGAATTTAAGTTTAGGTATGTTTAGAATACTATGTATGTAGCATGTTTGATGTGTGATGCCGAATGTTTGCCGTTGTAAAAATTTACTTTCAAAGCATGCGAATTTAGATTTAGGCCTATAGGAATTTAGAGTAGTTTTACCAATGTATGTCTTGTAGACTTGGTTAATATTACACAAATCCATCCATTACAATTGACATAAGTAAGGGACCATTCCGAACCCAACGGTTTGAGGTCTTCCCTTGCGAGGGGAGAGTGCGGCTTTAAATCATTTTCCCGGTTCACACCGGGTGGCGACTCCTTTATTCTCCGGTTTAGTCCTCTGTTGGCTACTCCGTACTCCCAACTAGGCACTGAGTCTAGAACAGCATGCGTCGCCCAGCTCCTGTGTCCTACAGTCTGGCGACTCCACTGGGGATGGAGAATCGGCCTCGAAATATTGTCTTGTAATGTCTGGATTTGTGTTTTAATTAACCATGTTTACTGTGGGTTTAAGTAGTTTAATTAAAGGCATTGTTAGGGCTAGGTGATGGTTTGGTGTCTTCCTTCATTCACTACCTTTTTATAAGGAAAAGCTGTGAAGGCACCTAGATAATCATTTTCTTAGGGGATGGTTGGTGTCTTCCTTCATTCACTACCTTTTTATAAGGAAAAGCTGTGAAGGCACCTAGATAATCATTTTCTTAGGGGATGGTTGGTGTCTTCCTTCATTCACTACCTTTTTATAAGGAAAAGCTATGAAGGCATCTAGATAATCATCTCATCTGATAGACTAATTTGGGGACTCGTTGTTTATTCCTGTCACCAAGCGATAAGAGCCTAAGGGGCTTGGGTACTTAAGTGAGCCTCGCTCCACCCTCCCTCTGGGGAATCTACAACGGGAAGTCCATTTGACAGTTAGTCACATACCTTAACTTGTTGGCATATACCATGAGGTGCACTCACTTGGTCGTTTGAACCCTTGAATGGGGAGTCCAAGTTGTGAGTAATCCTTTGTCAATAAGGGCCTTTGTTTACATTCCTAAAACCTGCATGTGAACCCTAGTTGTATGACCCATAGAAATCATTTCTTTTATGCTTTTGTTTGGGACCATCGTTATTTGGATTCAATTGGAATTTTTGTCAAGATATATAAACTGGTTGGGCCATTTAAACTGGAACGAGTTCGCGTCCTTTGATAATTGGGCCAAAAGCTTCTAAAATGTCGATGGGCCATTTTGTGTTTAGGCCTCTTATTATTTAAAGTCGTTTAGCCATGTTATCGCAAAAGTATAAACTTGTTGGGCCTTTTCAACTGGGACAAGTTTGCACCGCGCAATGATGTGATTGAATGCTTTAAAATGATGATAGGCCAACTTATAAATGTATTTTCCGCATCACACGCATCTCAAGCATTTCATGCATACACGCATCATGTTAACCCTTTTGTGTCTTAAAAGCCATCATAGATTCCCATTGGGTTAGGAAAGCAGAGAGACTCGTCAAGAGACCGTCAGTCAACATGAGCAAATTAGCAAACGAGAGATCCTGCTTGGATCAATTGGAGATTAATGTAACTAAAATTATTGAGATGTTGCAAGTTCTGACTAATGTTGTGGCCAGTTTGACCGTACCCGGTATAGCCAATAACAGAAAGTTGTACAATCAGAATGGAAAGACCATCGGAGAATCCTTAGAAGAAGCAAGCAGAAAAGAAAGGATAGCCATTCAGAAATTGAGAAATGGAGCAGTGAAACTGTCAGACTTGGAAGGGAACGAGTTCACCGAGCCGATCAATGTTATCAGATTGAATCTGCATTTTGCCTGAAGGAAAGAAGACTAAGCAAGTCACCAAGGGAATTGGCGGAAGGCCTAACCCAACGGGATAAGAAACATATCCATGCATGCATACACGTAACGTACTTGCAATTCTTGTGTTTGTCCTATGTTTGCAGGTTTTAAACAGAAAGGAAGAACTAGTAGGAGGAAACACATGGCGCCAAGGAGCACAATGAGGGTCTAACCCATCATGAATAGGGAGGACCTGTACACTTGCATACGTATACATTACATGCACACGTCTTTATTCTGTTGTTTTGTATTCGCAGGTTTTAAAGAAGAAAAAAGAAAAAGAAAGCGGCAAAGATCAAAAGGTGACACAAGCATTAAGGATGACATTGAAGCCACCTTGACAGATGGGTTTCGGTCATGTCTGGCTGAAGACGATGAATTTAGCAGGGAGGCCACCCATGCACTTTGTTGCAATTTCTGTTTTCATGCTTTGTGTATACATGTCGTAGAGTCTTTAATTTTGTGTGTTATTTTTGTAGGTAAAAGCAAAAACATAGCATTTTAAGACAGAGGGAATGGTGCTCGGCAATCACAAAGATGGGAGATAATTCATTAGTTGTGGCAGAGTAAGGAAAGAATTCCTGAGACGCATCCTAATGAATTTATACCAAGCATGAGGCATATTGAGTACACAATTTCTTTGCTTTAATTATTCTTTGATTTGCCTTCTTTTGTTATTTTCTGTTATTTTCGTAGATAGGATCCCAGACTTTTTGACCCTTCATGACTTGTTTTGGTGTTTTTGTGGACAGGATCCACAACTTTTTGACCTTTTAGGACTTCTTTTGGTATTTTATTTTATTTTCGTGGATAGAATCCACGACTTTTTGACCGCACACGATTTCTTTTGTTGCTTTCTTATATTGTTGTAGACATGATCCAGAGACTTTTTGACCTCTGACGAATTCTTTTGTGGTTTAGCTAACAACCATTCGGCGGAAGATATTAGTGCAATTATTACTCATCCCTTTTCAGGTTCTATAAGTTCAGCTCAACATTTCTCTTCTCAACACATCCAAATATACATCCAAGTAAGATAAAGAAAATGGAAGCAACTTCACAGCAGCGAGTTAAGCAAATTTGTGTTTTCTGTGGATCCAATACTGGTAATAAACCAGAATTCATTGAGGCTGCAAAGGAACTGGGGCGAGTCATGGCTGAGAAGAATATGCACCTAGTATATGGCGGTGGAAATCTTGGGATAATGGGAAGCATTTCAAAAGCCGTTCAGGACGGTGGCGGTCGTGTTTTGGGAATCATCCCAAGACCTTTGGCGGACGAACAGTTAATTGGACCAACAAATGGAGATGCACGCATCATATCAGGTATGTCTGAACGACTCCATGAAATGATAAATATTGCAGATGCGTTTATTGCGTTACTAGGTGGACTTGGTACCCTTGAAGAGATATTCACCGTAGCATCATGGGCGCATTTAAACATTCATCAGAAGCCCATTGGAATACTCAATGTTGAGCATTTCTTCTATAGTCTGTTTGTGTTTCTCGCGGAAGCCAAGAGACATGAGTTCGTCACCAAATCTGTGGGAGATATTTTCTTGACTGCGACAAAGGCCGAAGAGTTGATTGACCAGATCCTAGCTTTTGAACCGAAGCTCGACCCCATCCTCTCCAAATTGGACTGGACAGATAGTGATCGTGGCAAGAAACGCAAATTGGACATTGATCTTAATCAGTGATGTTTCCTGCTAACCAGATATTACATACATGAAACATATTTGAAACTTTGTATTCTAGTTTAATTGTTCAAAAAAAAATGAGTGAGAGAAGTCTTTGATAGTTAGACATATGTCTGGTGATGACATTGTATTCTCCCTAGAAACGGTAAGTGCGAGACATGCTCTCGTCCGGTATTCTGAATGGATTGATCTCAGTTAGACTCACGAACACTTGATTACAAGATCCTAGCAGTAGAAGCCTGAGTAGTTATCGAGGTGACTAGTTGAAGAGATGATGTATTAGTGAATGACCGTTTGCCTGGGTGTCCACACTTATTTACTGATGCTATGATATATGATATGGTTGGAAATAAAGAAAAAAGTCTCTGAAATAAAAAATAAAAAAGAAAAGAAAAAAATAGACCACCTATAACCGATAAGCGTGAAGCTACCCATGAGCGAGTATTAGGACCACCATGAGGAGAAATGCTACCTTAAAGGGTAGGTGTGTCAGAAAAGAAAAGAAAAAAAAAGAAAGAAAGAAAAGAAAAAAGAAAAAAGAAAATGAAAAGAAAGAGACGAAAGAAAAAAGATGAAAACCATATCATGTTGAGTATGCTGAAGTAATCACAGAATGTGATTAAGACATCCAGGTTGGTTAGACCCACTAGTTCGATTCTCTGAAACGAAATCACTAAGTTGGCTTACTTAAGGACTAAGCTGCGGAAGAGCCCTGGCACACACACATGAGGAGTCTAGCTCAGATCACCCATTCAGATGATTGGACTTGAGTATATCGAGTACTTTGAAGATTCATCGGTTTTGACACGAAGCATTCGTTGAGGACGAAAATATGTCTAGCTATCAAAGATTATCTCGTGAGAGGTAATACAATATGTGAAACAGAATATCATGTCAGCTTGGGAACAAGGTCCATATCAGCTTTGGGGTGAGGCCCACATCATTATCAGTTCGAGGGCGAGGCCCATATCAGCCTAGGGGCGAGACCCTACATCATCAGTTCGAGGGCGAGGCCCACATCATTCTGCGGGTTGAGGCCCACATCATTATCAGTCTTTGCCGGGTATGACACTTTGGGGGCGAGGCCCACATCACTATCAGTCTTTGCCAGGTATGGCACTCTGGGGGCGAGGCCCACATCATTATCAGTCTTTGCCGGGTATGGCACTCTGGGGGCGAGGCCCACATCAGTATGAATAGCAGTCTTGCCGGGTATGGCACTCTAGGGGCGAGGCCCACATCATTATCAGTCTTTGCTGGTATGGCACTCTGCGGGTTGAGGCCCACATCATATCAGTCTTTGCCGGGTATGACACTCTGGGGGTGAGGCCCACATCACTATCAGTCTTTGCCAGGTATGGCACTCTGGGGGCGAGGCCCACATCATTATCAGTATTTTCGGGTATGGCACTCTAGGGGCGAGGCCCACATCGTTATCAGACTTTGCCGGGTATGGCACTCTGCGGGTTGAGGCCCACATCGCTATCAGTCTTTGCCGGGTATGGCACTCTGGGGGCGAGGCCCACATTATTATCAGTCTTTGCCGGGTATAGCACTCTGCGGGTTGAGGCCCACATCACTATCAGTCTTTGCCGGGTATGGCACTCTGGGGGCGAGGCCCACATCATTATCAGTCTTTGCCGGTTATGGCACTCTGGGGGCGAGGCCCACATCATTATCAGTCTTTGCCGGGTATGGCACTCTGGGGGCGAGGCCCACATCATTATCAGTCTTTACCAGGTATGGCACTCTGCTGGTTGAGGCCCATATCACTATCAGTTTTTACCGGGTATGGCATTCTGCGGGTTGAGGCCCACATCATTATCAGTCTTTGCCGAGTATGGCACTCTGCGGGTTGAGGCCCACATCACTATCAGTCTATGCCGGGTATGGCATTTTGCGAGTTGAGGCACACATCCCTATTAGTCTTTGGTGGATACGGCACTACGGGTATGGAGACACATCAGTTCAGATCAGTTTCTGCCGAGTACGGTATTCTGGGGGTGAGGCCCACATTACATCAGATCAGTATTGCTGGGTATGGTATTTTTGGGGCAAAGCCCATATTACATCAGTTTCAGTTTCTGCCGGGAATGGCACTCCGAGAATGGAGATTTAGTCCGGGAATGGACAGCTCAAGAATTAGCACGCCGAGAATGGCACGCCAGGAATGGCACTCCAAGAATGGAGATTTAGTCCGGGAATGGACAGCTCGAGAATGAGCACGTCGAGAATGGCACGCCAGGAATGGCACTCCGAGAATGGAGATTTAGTCCGGGAACGAACAACTCGAGAATGAGCACGCCGAGAATGGCACGCCGGGAATGGAACTCCGAGAATGGAGATTTAGTCCGGGAATGGACATTTCGAGAATGAGCACGCCGAGAATGACATGCCAGAAATGGCACTCCGAGAATGAAGATTTAGTCCGAGAATGGATAGCTCGAGAATGAGCACGCCGGGAATGGCACTCTGGGAATAGAGATTGGTTCGGGAATGGACCACATCACGGTGATAGTTCGGGAATGGACTTCATCACAGCACATCATCGGTTCGAGAATGGACCACATCACGGTGACGGTTCGGGAATGGACCTCATCACATCACCTCACATCATCGGTTCAGGAATGGACCACAACATGGTGACGGTTCGGGAATGGACTTCATCATACCACAGCACAACAACAGTTCGGGAATGGACCAGGGGTCGAAGCACCTCAACACCATCAACTCAACAACAGCAGACGGACCATGCGGCAGCTGGCAAGCCAAGTAAGTAAAAATGCATTGCACGAACTTTGATAGGATTGTCACTATCACACACTGAACAAATCCCATCAAAGTGGCGGCGACTGTAGGCATTGCATTTTTTGCATATCGAACTCGATGAGGAGTCTCGTAAGGAGGCACTACCTTTAAGTCGTGGAAGTTGCGGAAAACGGTCGTCGGAAAGGAGAAGTCAAGAATTGACATATTATTGGTTTTGATTCGCTAAGTTCACTCGGTGTTCGCTTGTTGAATCTTCATTTCGAGGTATATCTTTGGCCCGAAATTCCCGCAAACCACTCTAAACCCACATCCAAAGCCCATGAAACCAAGACAAATCAAACACCAAGTCCACCATCCATAAAGCCCACGCCCATGCACATGATTTCACCCTCATTGCACTATTCAAACATGATTTATCCTTCCACCAATTTACTTTACACCTTTGATCTCACCTTTTACCTTGACACTTAATTTCCAAGGCATTATTAGATCAACCCCACATCATTTAGCCATCACACCCCACGCCCATCACCATCCCCTCTCATTTTCTTCATTTTCCATCACCTTTTTTTGAATTTTCAACAAATGATCACAATTATACATAACATTTCTTCCATTTCCCAACAAAACATGTCATTTCATTTCCTTTCCTTTCAACCTTTATTCATTTTCAAAAAAGAATCACAATTATACATTACCTTCCTTCCATTTCCAAACAAAACTTGTCATCAAATTGATTACCTTTCATTATCACATGCCAATCTCATTAATGCCCTCCATTTTCCTATTTAATCCCTCATTTTTCTGCCTTGGAACACCTAATACACATTCACGCCTAGCTCACAAAACCAGCACAACCCTTCACTGCCTCACGTTCAGTTCACGACCAGCCTCCCCTCCATTAGACACCTTGCACATCCATAACACACAGACACGGCATGCGCAGCTCAGCCTTCAACAGCCACCACGTCCCCTAGCATCACACGTAGCCTTCACTCATCACGCCACACTGCCAACACCACTCAGCTCAAACACCAAAAAATGAAACCTACTGACCGAGCCCCCCTCATCACGTTAAACCTTACCACGTCCTCCATTCTCTCTCACCCTTCGACCAACCTTTCTCACTAAGGCAAGCCAACAAGCTTATTTAACTACCCCTCACCAAACAGACGCACAACTCTTGGCCAAGACACGTCTCCATGCACCTCTCACTTTATGCAATCAGACACCATACCCGATACACATTCACGCCCAAGCCCTTCCTTCACTGCCTCCAATCAGTTCAAGCATCCATTCAGCCCCTAGTTCTCACATCTACACGCCCATAAAGCCCCACTTCACAGCCCTATAAGTCACCCACAATTCTTCCTTCACAAGCCCCTAAGATTCACGCCACTGCACTCCCATTTCAGCCCCCAAGAAACACACAAATCAGCCCCTAATTAGGCCTGCAGTTCATGCCATTTTGCCCCCTGGAAATAGCACCCAAATCACCCTAATTTTAGCCCCCAAACCAGTGAATAAACTGCCCTAAACACCCTCTAAAATTCGCCCAAAACAGCTGCTCAAACACACTCAAAACAGTCCCCAAATTCACCGAGACAGTGAATAAAAAACTGCACTTGAAAGTCTTCGAGAAACCGAACAAACGGAGGTCCAATACCCCTCATAATTCACCAAAACAGCCCATAATTCATTGCAAACCAGTGAGCAAAGTGTGGAGATTTAAATTGCAGCGAAACGAAGTGGAAACAGCGGACGAAACAGCGAAACAATGAGCAAAACAGTGAAACAGTGAACCGGTGGAATCGTGGTGTCTTAGCCTTTCCGACGGCCATATAACACACCTCCAAAGAACGACAAAAAAGGTTAGAGCTGAGGGTTTATATTAGTAAATTTATTCACATAAAATAATGATTTAAAAAAATGTGTTTAGCATGAATGGTTAGTTTGGCATGTTATTTGGAATTTGTTCACATGAAATAATGATTTAGTGTATGATGTGATTTTGGGTGAATGGAATATATGTTCTTTCTTGTGGTATATTGGATGGAAACCCGGACATAAATTCCATAGCCGAATCAGAATGGACAGTATTATGGTTTGCACTCGGGATACAATGCCCCGTACCACTTGAAGGATTCATGTATTTCATTTCATCCAACTTGTATTTGAGCATGATTAGGTCATTAGAACGTTATTTTATTTCTAGCATGTTTTAGTTATTTATCTTTTGTATGAGGAATTTAAGTTTAGGTATGTTTAGATTACTATGTATGTAGCATGTTTGATGTGTGATGCCGAATGTAACCGTTGTAAAAATTTACTTTCAAAGTATGCGAATTTAGATTTAGGCCTATAGGAATTTAGAGTAGTTTTACCAATGTATGTCTTGTAGACTTGGTTAATATTACACAAATCCATCCATTACAATTGACATAAGTAATGGACCATTCCGAACCCAACGGTTTGAGGTCTTCCCTTGCGAGGGGAGAGTGCGGCCTTAAATCATTTTCCCGGTTCACAAGGGTGGCGACTCCTTTATTCTCCGGTTTAGTCCTCCGTTGGCTACTCCGTACTCCCAACTAGGCCCTGAGTCTAGAACAGCATGCGTCGCGCAGCTCTTGTGTCCTACAGTTGCCTCTAGCGTCGCTCAACCGATCGATGTGAGTATTCCGCAACTCCCTCGTTGTATTCGCACTTGTTTCATGCTTGTTTAATGATATTGGGATGGTTAATAAATTCCAACAGACATCACACCCAATACATTACGATCCTCAATGTACCCAGAAGAGGCGTACACAGAATCTGTTAAAGCCCTGGACGACCAAAACCAAAGTATACTGATTGTCGCAAGTATTAGCGATGCAAGTCTTAGGTTAAGACCAAATACACCTACCTTGATTTGGATTCCCATAGACACATAGTCATACTACCAATGGAATTCAGAGGGGTCTATCAAGAGCGAAGCTGTTCCCGTACCATCGGTAAACACAACCTCATATCACACTTGTATAAGTATCCAATACTTAAATATATGAGAACTATGCCGTTATGCTCCCACAACGCGCACAAGTGCAATACTAGTCTATTCCGCAATATCGATGTCCAATTTCGATAATACTACGACTAGGGATATTTAATGATTAAACCTTAGTGGATTAATATTATCTCATATCTTATTAATCCGGTACTAATCATATGGACTTTTATCATTTATATATCCGGGTAATCTAATTACAAATGATAAAAGAGCAATTTCCTTGTCACATAGTTAATTTGTACAACAACACCATGTTCTGTACAAATAGTGATGCTATGGGTCATAATTGTCCAACAGAAACACCCAAGCAAGTGCTCGGTAGTGGGTAGAAATTCAACCCACTGCGGTGAGTCAATAGAGAAGAAAAGAATGATTTTTGGTTCAACACCACAAAGTCTTCCGAGCTATGTCTCATTACCAACGAAAACTAGTGTGGGCTAGACTCACAAAATTAATCCCTAAAATTTTTAGAGATTAATGTCACACATACTTTTGTTTTATTTCTCTTCTTTGTTCTTATTTTGTTTCTCAATAATTTGAGAGGATTTTAGAGAAGAAGCAGATGGTGGCTAAGGTTAGAATGAGAGATCCCTTCAAAAAGAAAAATCCAATTTTCTTTTACACTTAGGGTAATGTTTTTCCAAAAAAATAAAATCCATTCCTTTACCTCCATTCAAATTTCGGCCAAAGCTTTATTTTTTTAATTAATTTTCTAACAATAATATTAACTTTCCATAAAGAGAATATATGTTACAAAATTGAATAGTTAACACCCAATTGAATGGTTTAACTTCCAAAATAATGCCAAGGGTTTCCAAAACCCAAATTTGGAAATTCCAAATTAGACCTCCATTAAATTATATCATATATAATTTAATAATTAATAATAAGTAATTATCATATAATAATTTATTATAAAACCATTTATTAAACTTTAATATAAAGTTACAGGTGTGAAAAAATAACATTATTAATTATATTAATAATATTTATACTTATGTGAGTATATAATTGGACTTTCCAATTATACTAAATCCGCTATAGTATATCGAACTAGCACGGGGACCAAATAGACCTATGGTTCCGAGCTCCAATAATCTCGAAATATTAATTAAGCTCTTAATTAAATATTCCAAATTATTAACTCCAGGTTATTCCACTAAAAACCCGAAGCTGCACTCTCATTGCCGCAAATGGTATATTAAGCCGAACCAAGTCGGTGTCCATCGATATAGTCACTACATATAGATTAACCTTTTACGAGTATCTCGTAACTAGAGCCAGGTCATAATATCCGTTATACCCCTCTAATTAATTTTACCTTAAATACAATTGATTCTCTAATGAAAGATTTATTCATAACCATTATGAATTTTAATCTTTCTATTCATAATATAAAGACTTGAGCGCTCTAACCGTTCAAGTATCGAATTAACCCTTAAGGAAAATACTCATTTACTTCTCGCAAGAAGGAGTGAACTCCATGTCTATTTAAAACATCCTCAGCTACACACCAGACCATGCCCCCAAAGTACGTAGCTATTGGTCGGGACTGCTACACCAACCTCACCTTTGTAAATCAAAGGACATAGCCTGCCATGCAGGAGTTCGTAGTACACTCATGATTAAGATCATTCCATATATGACCATTGTAGATCGAAATAACTTTCTTTGTTTAACGGATATTATAAGAATGTCATTTCCGTCTGGGTCCAGTCCTATATGATCACATCATACAAGGTGCCTACATTCTCATGTCTCTATATAGATGATCCCGGATCAAGGTCGCCATACAAATATAGAATGGACCGCAGCTATAGATAAACCACAAACAAAGTACCCGATTTGTTTGCTCTCTATGGACTATTTAAGATTACTAACTTCAAACTTAAATCCTCTTGTTTATGACACCCATACACTATGTCTGAAGGCACATAAGTAATATAGGGTGATCAAGATAATTTACAATATGAGAAATTTAAATAAACACTTTGATAAATGAATAATGTATCGTTTTGTTTCAAAACATATAAAGCCTTTTACATTATATGAAGATCCAGGTCATATATCCCAACAGGAAGAAGCAAAAAGTGAAGTTGGTTTCGGAAGGCGAGTCGACACTCCCTTCTTCAAATCCTCCTCAGCAATGAGAAGCATCTTATGTAACTCACAGTAAGTGCAGTGAATCCCGTTAATGTTGAAGTACATGAAAACCCGACGATACGATGCTGGGAGTGAATCACGTATGACATTCCGTCCCAGAGTATCATTGAGAGGGAAATCATTGAGCCTCAATTGCTCGATCAAAATGATCAAATGAAGCACTTGTGTGCTCACAGCCTATCCCTCGTCATGTTTAGAATGGAACAGTTCCATTGCTACTATATGAACCACGACTTGTTCTTGGTTCATGAACGATTCATGGAGTTTTGTCATCATGCTATAAGCATCATGCATCTCAAAATATTGTATCTTCAGTTCATAAGACAGAGAACTGAGAATAAATGATTTAACCCTTAAATCATCATCTTTCCATTTCTGGAAAGTCTCAATCTCTTCTGGTGATGCATTTACAGATATAACAAAGGGTAATGGACGCTCCAAAATATATCCCAGCTTCTCGAATCCGAGGACAATCCTCAAATCCATATCCCAGTCTACAAAGTTCTTAGCGCCCTTGAGCTTATTCGTATAAAACATACGAGCAAAGAGGTTGTTCGAAGGAGCCACCATCGCAGATCTATCAAATAGATATCGAATAAATGATTAGCAGATAAAACAGTTTCATATAATATCAAAAGCATTAAATATATCATGGATTTTTAATCTAAAAATGCATCTCCCACTATTTCATGCAAAACTGTAATCCTCAAACAGAATATATAAAAAACTATAATCAAATTAAATACAATAGAGAAAAGTGGACCCTATAAATATAATGTGACAGCTTTGGCACGTTCACAAAAAGGCATATCAAGGTTAAACTTGTCAATGATAAATTCAATATACTTGCGTAACCTGGCAGCTTTGGCACGTTCAGGATTCCGCTTTCGCTTGAATTTACCTAATATCAAAAATAAATCCATTATAGATAAATTCCTACCAGCTATATCCTCACAGCTTTGGCACGTTCTCAGATATAGTCGTAGAATATTTATCCATACGCGATATTGACAAGACGGACCAAGTAAAATGCATCAAATACATATTAAATATAAAACTTTATTAACAAATAGGGATTTTCCGCAAAAGATGTTATTTACTTTATTTAATCAAATTAAATAAACACAAGCATGCATAAAGTAAAGATTAGATTAAACATTAAATTTAAAGGAATAACCATATCATGTGTTCAGAATCAGACTCGCTCTGATATCATTTTGTAGGGGTTTTATTAGGGGGATTATCGGGTAACGCAGCGGAACATGAAAAATCAATTTTTTTGTTTCTTTTATTTTCTTGGGTAATTAAAATAAACATATTTATTCTAATTACTCAATACTCAATAAAATATAATTTTTACCGAAAAATCACATTTTTCCCTAAATAGCCGAGAGAACCCCCAAAGTTTGCATTTTTATCATTTTAGTCCTAATTTTTCAAATACAAATTAAGTGATTCCAAATCACTACCAAAATGATTTAAACATGTCTTCGACATCAAAATACAAATAGTAACTCAAATCCCACAAAAATCAAAAATTACTGTGAGCACCATGAATTATTTAACTTGTACATTTTGGTCCAATCTTGTACAAAACAATATTAGATGATATCCAATCAACACCAAATTAAGCATACATCGTATATACATCATTACACAACACATATAAGAAAAGCCCCAAATTTGGAAAGGGTATAAACCCTAATTTTACAAATTAATCAAATTACACCAAATTAAACAAATCCAATACTTTAATCAAGTCTCTACCACACCAAACAAGTCTCACCACTTAAAAATAAATCTAGAACAATTCTAGGTAATCAATGAGTGGCCTAATAATTCTAGAATGACAACTAGATCATCAAATAACCAAAAGAATACTTATTAACTCGTTAGATGCCTTATTTGAACATCATACATGCAAACACTCATCATCCATACTTCCAACCATCAAAAACACAAACAAGAAAGAGTGGAAAAACTAAAGAACAAACTATGTCATAGCCAAGAACAAAAGGAACAATTTTACATCTAATAAAAAGTGGGAATACCCACTAAATCCTTTGCTTTCTTTAGTTTTCTTCTTGGTTCTTCACTTTTTCTTTACAACTTGTTTTGTTTTTCTTTTGGAGGCTTAGACTTGTGTATAGCAAAATGAAAAATTTAGGTCATATGGTCTAAAATTACAACAAAAACTAAATAGATATTTTTTAATTTTACATCTAATTTAAAGAAGACAAATGCAATTTGATAACATTTTCCTTTAATGTAAAGTCAACAATTTACATTATAATCATTTCCTAACTTTATCATAATGTAAGATATTGATATTTTAATTATTTAACAATTAAATAATTTATAAATTAATTATATACAAATATCTCAAATATATGTATTACATTTACTTTAAATAATCCAAATTCATATATTAATGATATATGTCAAATATCATAATTTGATAATTAATTAATGTGTATTTAATAAAATCATATATTTAATACAAATACATATTAATTAGGAAAAGACCAAAAGGTCATTTTGCATTTATCTTTCGTTTAATCGTTAAACGATTTATAAATAATCAATATTATTCATAAACGTTGCCCTAGTGCTCTACGAGTACATTTCATTAGTGAGACTCTCTATGTTCATGAATATCCGTAACGAAATCCAATTTCGTGTCCATAATCTACCCACCCGTAAATTATGCCAAACACGGATAAACTCGCTGAACCTTACAGATCGAGGTCATTGCATACGTATAATCCCTCAGTCACAGGTATCCATTTTATTCTAGAGATATAGATATAAATATCAAATCTCTATAGATATAATCACGTCGACATTTTTGTTAGCAATCTCTTAATAACACTTAGAATTCACTTCTACCGTGTACCACGGGCCCATGGATTTAACAGACTGCTAATTCCATATTGAATACCTATGCTCTGTACATAGAGCTGATGGATTCTATCTTGACACACACAGATATCCTAAGGATCAGTCCACGCCTAACGGACAAACAGATGTTTGACCTTAATAGGTCAGTGACATGACTGCCATCAAAGTGTGGAGGATATCTCATATATCAACAGTGGTATCTCAAGTCAAAAAATCACTATGCTACTCAACCCGAGAAGATTCTTATTAACGTTGGTGTAGCATTTAATAAGAATCTTCGGTGAGTCGTTCAGTGTTTATCCGCTATAAACACCTACACGTCTATACAAGTCTCCAAGACTCATAGTTCATTGAGAAAATATTGGAATCCAAGATTCCAGTATACGACGTGTACTAGTCTCAAAGAATTTTCTTTATTGACCACATAGTATAAACCTTGATCAGGAACTATCTAAGAATGACAATGTCATGATACAACTCAATGTTATTTTAGACGCTTTTTACAACAGTATCATAACTAATTATTCTAAGTTCAATTACATCTTTATCATATATAAAGAGATGTTATATAATAGAATCTGTTTATTTTATTCATAATAAAATGTTACTTAAGTATTTACGGGGAAATACATAAGAAAATCGGTGTTCCGAGCACCAACCCTAACAGGTCGTGTGGAAGACTTGGATCGGTCGAGTGGAAGTTTAGGGTCGATCATGTGGAAGACTCGGGTCAGTCATGTGGAAGCCTCAAGTCGATCATTTGGAAGTCGCGAAGCTCAGCACCTAGCTTCACGACGTAGAACATGAAATGCTCTTCTGTTTCAGCCTGATCGTATGAGCGTCGCGACACGCAGTAAGACCAGTTTCATTCCATTTCAGTTTTGCTCTAGGATGTTAAATTCCATTAGCACGTTAGCTATCCCGACATATATGCAACATGCATGAGCATCCACTACATCCATGACCATGATTAAATTCTAGTTTATATATGCTAACCATACTCAAATACAGGACGAGCTAGCTTTTCCACATGGACCTCTTCAGTCGCACCAGAATCATTGGCAATAGTTATCAATCTGTGAGTGGATACTTTATTTTAAATTTTCTTGACTTATAATTTAGAATGTTTCAAGTTCTGAAGTTTTATTTATTTTAAGGTTTTAAATTGATAAAGAATATGCATAATGATTAAATGTTTTTGTCTCTGCGCTTGTTTAATATTTTTATGATTTCTGAATTATTTATATGTTTCCGCTGAGATACTCGATTGATGATATGTTTCCGCCCCGATGCTTGTTGCATGTTTTTATGTTCTTATGACTCATCATATGTTTCTGATGGGGTACTTGTTTAGTGTCTTGTCCATCAGAAATGGATTGACCCACTATTTTATCGACATGGGATCGTTCATTCCTCGCTCAGTATTTGCGCGCGACTTGGGCGTTGAGCGCTTGATATGTTTTTGATGATACATGCATGAAAAATGGTTTATGGACATGTTTTAGAAATTTTCTTATGGTTTTATTATTTTTAGTATCCACTGACTAGGTCGTTGAAACGATATGACCCCCAACACCATAATCCATTTTGCAGGTAGCTTTATATGGTGAGCCATAGCCGAAGAGGAGCCTGAGATCGAAAAATTGAGTTACTGCAGTCACTAGAGTATGGGTCTGTCATGCTAAGTTTATTGTCCGTATTTAGATAAAAAGCATGTATGTTAGTTTGAGTCAAGTCCGAATATATATGATGTTATTTAAATGAAATATAAGTATTTATTTAAAGTTAGTAAATTGTTCGTATAACACTAATTGGCTTATGAATTGGTTTAATAAATGTCTGTCATTGTGACATAGTTTAGAAAGTTAGAAATGGTCAAAGACTCAGCGTGGTGGTGAGGATCCATCACATGGCGGTAACATCTCTACATTATGGATGTTACAAAGATGGTATCAGATCATGGTCTTGGGGTTAGTGACTATAATAGGAGACTGATTGTGTCTTATATGTGTGGTATGTCTTTGGTACCCATATATAAGGGGTTACTATCCAGTATCCTCGATTTTAGTATGTTTAATTTTACCATAATATATGATATCCTATAGAGATAAGTGAGCCAGAAACCAGATATGTGAATACGCGACAGTGTGCCGAATTATGTTTAGAATTAGTTTTCCCCCACTGAGGGACGATGGGGTAGTAAGTTGAGAATGTTCAGGAAATAGAATAGAGAGAGAATCCTAGAAGCCTAAGAGATATTTCAGATAAGTAAGCAATCACTAAGCTATATAGTAATTTTTATATTGAACAAGTGCCATGGTGTAGAGGTATTGACATACAAGTAGTAGAATTGAACTTCACTATGAAACCTAAAGCACAAGTAGTGCTCACATCATTCTAGTAGTACATATTTCTAGCTCACCAGACAATATCTATATTCATTTCCATGAAATTCTTTCTATCCAAACAAATGTATATACCCTCCTCCACGTTGTGATTCTTTCTAGAACAATAAAGCTTTCTAATAGAAGGGAAATGACGTACGTGACTAAGGCACCAATGATGAAAGTTAGCCACTTTAATGGTATAAATCTCATGCATTGTGATTGATAAGAATAATAGAAGTTTGTGACACTTCTCATTTTCTTTCGACTCTTTTCGATAAGAGGCCAAATAAACCCTAACCATAAGTAATTTTTTTTTTCAAGTACTAGTACTTCCTTGATATCCAAGGTTTTGATTCTTGAAAACCAATTCGATTCTTAGTTACTGCCAGAACTCATATTAGTCACCTATTATTTTGAGAAAATATTGGCTTAAGATAAAAAAAAAACAAGAAATCAGTATTTTTCGAGGAAGTTTCCTATAGACATGAAATGCCTCAAATGATATAGAGATTCTAGACACCCAAACCCAAGCTCGTAAGAAGCAAAGTGAATGTCGCCAGTGAAGCTGATTAATTGCCTTAACTAAGGAACTCAATATGGATAAGGGCCTGACCTACCCCGATTCTAACCTCAAAGTGATACCAGTTAAGGAAATTGTCCTGATGGAGTCTACCTCATACCTATCTTACATGAGTAATAGGCTCTACCTGGACATAGTATACCAGAACGAGAACACTGACATCCGTCGAGATGTGAAAACTCTTACATCATCCTTAACAAGCATAAATAAAGATAACTGTAAGGAAGCCCGACGATATTATATCCTAAGACAAAGATAGAAAACATGGAGAGATAAATCACGCAAAAAGGTCCAATGAAGTTTCTGAAGTAAAAAAGAATAGAATCTATTGTTGGGGCAGTTGTGGAACCCAAAGGGTAAGCATAAATAAAGATAACTGTAAGGAAGCCCGACGATAGTATATCCTAAGACAAAGATAGAAAACATGGAGAGATAAATCGCACAAAAAGGTCCAATGAAGTTTCTGAAGTCAAAAAGAATAGAATCTATTGTTGGGGCAGTTGTGGAACCCATAGGGTCGGATTGGTACCCCAGGAAACGGAAATGGGTCTAACTCATGGATATCAAGTATGGGTGTAATTTGTACATTATTTAATGAAATAATATATTCCATTACAAGTGTATAGGAAAAAATCGGGACTGAATCGGAGTCCGGAAGCTCCAGAACGAATGAAAACAAAATTGTCGCGCATGGAGCGCGCACGCGCGCAATGTGCACTACAGTCCTCGCACACACTGTGTGTGCACTGTAGCGCTGAACTTTTTTTTGTTTGTTTTCAATTGATTTCAAAAATGCACAGCTCTCTAGAAAATTTCCAGAGAGCAGATGCAATTAGGGTCTATTACCCTAATTGCTTCCGGTTTTCCCTAAACACTTTAAAAATACCCAAAATTATTTTTTAATTTCAAAACTAATATTAACACATGTTATAGAATAAAAATCAAGTTTTTCGAAATATCAAATATTTTTACAAAAACATAAATTTATTCTAAATACGCACTTGTGTAAATTTTGAATCCATTACACAAACCAAATTAGAATCCCAATAAGAAATGTCTCGTGAACAATTCTAAGTCACCCAAAGGTGGTCAAGTGATTCTAGAATGGTAGCCCTAACTGTAAGATTTAATTTAGAGTTCTAAACTCTAATTAATTGTGCCATGTCCAACATGAACATCTTTGACCTAATTACAAGCATGTTGTATTTATACTACTAAAGTATCCTAACACAATTGATTAGCCGTATTCAATATTAAGCTATGTGATCATGCATCTAATACACAAATAAACATATCGTAGGAGAAGATCAAACATTACCTAGTAAGCTTGATGTAAAATCCAATCTACTTCTCCTTTATTGAAATTGTTGGAGAACCTCCAAGTTGTGTAAGCTTGACTTCAAGATCCAATCTCGATTTCCAACGCAAACAAGCTTCACTTCAAGATCTAATCTTGATTTCTCCTTAATGAAATATTTTAGAGACCTCACAAGCTCTCTAAACACTTCTGTAACTTAAGATAATTTCTCTAAGAATTTTGCTTGTATTTTACTTGTAATTAAAACCTTCCTAAAGCTTTCTATTTATAGCAAAACTTATGCAATTTTTAATTAATAAAAGTTTTAATCAACTTTTAAGTGGGCTTAATCTAATTTTTCAAAATATGTATAATTAGGTGTGACTAATCTCCATTGTCTCCCACTTTAATTTAATCCAATTAAATCAAGCCAATGATTAGGAAATGGATTAGTTAAATGTTTGCCACATTGATTTAATCCAATTAAATCAAGCCAAAAACAGATATTATTACATACTTACAATTACTATAATATCCTCAAATGGTAGAGATAATTATGATTTTACAATTAAGCCCTTGTGTAATTATTGAATTAATCCAATTAGGTCAAAGTAAATAATCAATATTATCCAATAACACTTGATTATCTTAGTTGATAATTATAATATCAAATATTATCTTTTATCAAATTAATTGGCTACCCAAGTGCTCAATGAGTACACTTCATATTGGGACTCTCTAAGTTCAGACATGCTCGTCATATAAGCCTAGCTAATATGTACGCAATTCGGCCACCTCTGAATTCGTGAAGAACACGAACGACCTTTCTGAACTATACAAGTCGAGGTCATCACATATGTTTAACAATCCCTCCGTCGTTGGCTATCCGAGTTGTGCTTAGGAAACATAGAATATACCGTCAAGTTTCTGAGACGCCCATCTCATGTCGACATGTCCACGATTCTTCATAACTGATATGATCCACCCTAGGTGATCGACTTTGGCCAAAGATTTAAGAATCGTGACTTTACTAACATGGATACCTAAACCCCTCATGGTACACATACGGGACAACAGATCATATCTTGCTTCGCACTTGATTACTGAGTGCATCGGTCCATACCTAATGAACATCTAGAGGCCAGACCATGAAAGGTTTCTGACATACATGGCATCCAAGTGTGGAGGATCTCACACAAAATCAATGATATCCTATAGTCAAAGGATGACATATGCTACTCGATTCGATGAGATTCCTATTGAAGGTGGTGTGTACTTCCAACTATTAGGAATCACCTATGAGTCATTCAATATTCGCTCCAACGAATACCCACATGTCTATACGAGTTTCCAAAACTCATGGTACATCGGGTTAAACCATTGGAACTCCAATTGCAATATACGACATGTGCTAGTCTTCTAGGTTATAGGAATTCGATCGTATTCCAAAACCAACGACTATGAATATTTACTTTAAGAATAGTTTACACCTAGTGTCAAAATTATTCTAAGGTCGATGTCATTCTGAGCCACGACGCCAATCTCTCGGCCTTCATGTATGGTACGCGTGATTCTGCCGAGGGTGCTGCGGCGCTGGTCAATTGGCGTCGCGATGCCATTCTCTCGGGAATTTATTATGGGGTACGTGAGGCTTGCAGCACTGCGGTGCCTGGTCTTTGGAGCCGCGGTGCCAGTGATAATTTCTTCACTGGTGCTGCGCCTCGCTTCATGTGTTCCTGCGCGCGTCCGATGCTTCCAATTGGTCCCGAAATACGAGTATTTTCTCCATTCTTGATGTTTTAATTCTTCCAACAATTAAGACATAAAATAAAGTATAAATGACATTTAATGACTCGAAACATAACAAAATAATAGGCTAAGGATGTGAGAATAAGTGGGTATAAACCACACTTATCAATACCCACATGTCTATATGAGTTTCCAAAACTCATGGTACATCCCGTTAAACTATTGGAACCCCAATTGCAATAGACGACATGTGCTAGTCTTCTAGGTTATAGGAATTCGACCGTATTCCAAAACCAACGACTATTAATATTTACTTTAAGAATAGTTTAAACCTAGTGTCAAAACTATTCTAAGGTCGATGTCATTCTTAGCATGTCTATACATCAATCTAATACTCATAGTGACATTACCATTAATGAGGTATGAAATGAAAAATATAGTTATTTTATTAATAATATAAAAATATAAAAATCGAATTGGCACGCCAAGCACCAACTCTATCACCTATCATGATTCAAGAATCTAGGCAAGTCATCACGAGGTATGCAGTACTAATGGAAGAACCGAACGTAGTAAAAACTCGTATGGATCTAAGAAATAGACTCACTAGATTGAAGACACATATAAGTTAGCAAAAAGCGATCAGTACAGATTATAGGTTAGGCGAAGTAGCTAAAGCCTTCAGCAAAAGCAAAACTCCAATAAAAATGAACCACCACTGGCCTTGGTAGTACATCTTAGAGCCAAGAGCTAGGTTGTTGAAATAAATAATATAGAAGGATGCGAAAAGTAACAAGGAAGTTCAATATATATAGTAACATATATACGTAGCTTAAGGACAGTAAAGTAAATGGAGACCTCAGGATGGCTGATAAAAGTTATGGAATCTTAAGACATAAAGCAGTCAATGTAGATTCCAACAAAACAAATGATGATTCTTCTTTCCAACAGCCTCTACTCTAGTAAATATATAGACACCTAACCATACCATCATTGAGCTTAGACAATTAACAGTAATGTGTATTCTCATATCTCTATGTGAAGCATGTATTCACCCTTTAACGTAGAGCCCCAGTAAGGATTTGAACAAGTAAATGAGAGTATCTGACAGGATAGACAAGTCACGAAACAACAAGATAGCCAAACCAAGAGGTTCAAAAGAACCTGGATAAGAATCACATGATAGTAATACTCTATATGAGATACAGTAATCTAAATTCACAGTAAGACTAGCCAAATCTAAAAGTGATAACCTATCTTATTGTAGAATTGATAGCCTTCAAGCAAGTAAAGGCTCAAAAGAATAACGAACCAAAGTAAGTAATGCATACGCATATAACGACCCCCATAAGTAAGATATACGACTTATAAAGAGCTTCCTACCATAACTAGAGATGAACAAATTAGTAAGAGAGCAACACATAAACCGAAGGTTCAGTAATGATACCATAACTTGTCATAAAATGTGGAGCTTCCAGAGAAGTATTGACTTTAGAGGTTTAAAAAACTGAGATAAGTAGAAGGATTAACATGGGGAGTATGGTAGTATTTTGAGATAGCATAAACTTGAAGGAGGTTCTCAGTAAGGGATAGTATGACAAAAAGTTGGAAATAAATCAGGAGTAGAGTTGAAAGAGGTAATTCATCTAGTTCATGGTAGTAGTACCTTAGTGTGGGAAACCAATACCAAATATGTAAATAAGGGAATCCAAGGATTATAAACGAGTAGCATATGCTATTGCAGCATGCAAAGCTAGAGAGACCACCATAATCGAAAAAGACTTCAGGACCAACCCCACCCTCCCAACCCTCGTTAGAAAACAGTAGTAAGAATGGGACCTTAATGTTCATTCTAAAGATGTTTCCAGAAATAAATGAATCCATGGTGTAGTATAGTATCCTATAAGATAGGATAAGAGACATTTAAAAGATGATATCCTTCGGATAAGAAGAATGAGACATGAAACACGGGAACCTCAGATATTGTATAAGAGCGGAAGAGAATATGAAAAATGACTCTAAGAAAATGATTTAAAGAAGGAACTGTCAAGATAAAATGATGAAAATGAAGGAGTATTAGTGAAGCAATGATAAGAATACGCGAGTGGCGACATTAGACATGACTAGGACCTATAGCAACATACTTTTCCATTTAGGAATTGAAGAATAATGGTATCAACAGAATATATTGTGGGATATATAACAACGAGCCCTTAGGTGTTTGTATACGAATATTATTGAGACCATGACAATACCTAAAATCAGACTATGAGAGTCATTGAAAGTGGAATATTATGGAGTGCAACTATGCAAAGAGAACAAGTCAGTGTAATTGGTGGTTAACTAGATCTATAGTAGCAACAAATTTAAAGAGTATGAACATTAACCAGAACTGCATCGCCAACGTTGATGTTAATAGTAAGCTAGAGGTATATGAAAAATTTAACCATGAACTGCGAAGCACTAAGCCCCACAGGTAGGCAGAGATAGAAGAGCTTGAAGGATAAAATTGATAAGCAGTTGGAGTTTAGCGAGAAGAAAATATAGAGTTAGATAATTAAGTTAAGAGGAAGAAGGCTAGGATCAGATCGCATGTAGAACTAAGAGAGTATCAAGTACGAACTTTTCTAATAGTGACAAGGATTACTTTTGTAGATAGTTATCCCAGAATGGAAGCATGATATGAAAAAGACTAACTATAGAGAACACTAGTATTTCTAGCGACTCAGATGTACCAACTAAGAAGAACCCGAGGTATACTAAAAGTCAGGAGGAACAAAAATCATTGGTTGAAGCACAAGTAGAATAGTGATACGTTAAACGTGAAGTGTAACAGAAATCCCAAGTGATATTTAAGAATTAGTGTGCTCATGGCAAGAGATATAAAAGGTTTTAAGCAAGAAAGAACTAAAATGTATAGGACAACATGTCATGTATATAGTATCGGATTTAGAACTCATAGCTCACGCGGATAATCTAGTCAGAGAATGTTGAGCATAATTAGAGGTCTAGAAATAAGGTTTCTTTGATGTATAGAGATAGTTGTAGCATGATGATTATATAGTGTGCTCAATAGAAATTTCATGGAATGAGAACGAAGAATTACCTCTCAGTCAAGAATTCGAGGGATTAGTCACTAAAGCTCACAGACTTCGGTGTAATATGTGCGAGCATGGAAAAAGGTATTATATATAAAAATCAGATGTTAAGGTAAGATGAAGAGTACATATATTTACTAGCCAAGTAGTAAGTTGTGATTTCTAAGTCATGGTATATAAGGTCCAGTATGATGATCACATCGTCATTTGATATACTGACAGCGTATGAGAGACCGTCGGAAAGTAATGTGATATAGTTGATGAAGCAAGGTTGGTTATGAGCGTGCAATCAGTTGAAATTATTGGCCTAGGAAATAGAGTGTGAATCCGGCGACTTGTGGTTTCAACCTAAAGGGGATTCGAGGACGAATCCTATTTAAGGGGGGAGAAGATGTAAAACCCCTGTAATTTCGACGACTACTATATTGTAGATGGCATAATACATGATATAAATCATGTTCAAGCATGTATGTGCTAGTAGAATTACATTACAGACGTTTGATAAATCCCTTGCAGTCTCGATATGAAATTTATTTCCGGTTATACTCTCGATATCTCTTAGTATTTGGGCAATAATATTTTCATATGATCTCCGATTGTTATAAATTTTATATCGTCGGAAAGAAAAGATCGAGACCTATAACTTCCACGTTGGATATTTTTCCAAATTCGAAGCGTAAGTAAGTCAAACATCATGATTACCGTAGATACTATAATAAATTTCAAGAATGGCCTATAATTGAGGGATGTGGCACAACCTTAGCCACTCATTTCATTACAAAAAATCAGCCATCTTCATTAGCCACTATTCATTCATCTATCTTTCAAGCCCAAAAATGAGAGGAGCAAAGACAAGAATGGATGATCTCATGCTTCCTCTCTTCATTGGGGATGTTACAATTATTTTCAATATCTAGGTATTCACTCATTTTTGTCTTGAAATGAAATGCATGGATGTTATTGATTTCAATGACTACTTGTGCATGCTTATTAACCCTATTAAAAATCTGTTTACATATAATTACTTCTCCATTCTTTTTGCTAATGGCAAAGGAGGAGAAAAACAAATATGGATAAAACTTGTGCGTTATCCCAACCCTCGTATTGAGGGGGAGAAAATTGTGCTAATATGTTTGTTTAAGTGTGCAGTCAAGTTTTGTGGGGGAGCTATCTCGCAAGTTTCGACAACTTATTTGAAGAAAAATGAGCTATTAAGTTCTTAAGGTTGCCATAATAAAAAAGAGGGAGATTATAAGCGACATAATACTCAATGAACGATTTTGATGATGCAACACTCAATGATTTCGACGCACATTCGCAATACAACATAAAAAGAATTCGAAGCAAAATATACATAAAAACAAGCTCAATAAAGTAATGGAAATGCAAAATCTCATAGTTTGAGACTCTTAATGTAAGTGAGTTTATATTCAAGTATTTCTATGCTCATAAGATTCATGCATGTCGTATAAGTCTTAGGGTCAAGTACATAAATATTTTGAACTGTATTTCTGAATTTTATGTATTAAGACTGGCATACAAGTCCCTGATAGCAGCATACCAATGTCTCATACCACTTTGCTACTGGTCTCCATATCGGTTTTCATAATTGATTGTACAACTTTTGGAACCAGTATGAACTATATCGGTCTTCATACCGGTCTACCTAAAGATTAACATGCTCTCTGGAACTAGTATTCACCATACCGATCTCCATACCGGTGAACCTGAATTTCTTACATGATATCTGGAACCGACATGATTCCATACCGGTGTCTAAACCGATCAATAATTTGGTTGTTAGACGTATTTAGTGCTCAACGTTAATGATTCAATAGCCGTTGAACTAAAACATGGGCATACCAGACCCTGTAAACCGCCATACAGGTCTCAAGGCATAAAGTTAGGTCTGCTCGAATTTTTCACTATAAATAGACATCCTATCCTATTTTTGCTTAGTTCTTACACCTTTTGAATATTTTATTAGAAGCGCAAACAGGGAGAATATAAAATCCTATTGATCATTTCATTCTCATCATTTTCATAATCTCATTACATACATATTCATAAACATTGGGTAATACACTCACATTCAATCTTTGCAATCTTTAGTGAGTTCCCAAATAGTGTTGTAAACTTGTTTATTTTTCAAGCACTTGTGTGAAATCCCTTATGTGAGTGGTGTGTACTTTCAAGGGTGGATTTGTGTAAAGGTTAGAGAGGAGCCTTGGATCAAAGACTTCTCGGTTGTAAAAATTATTGAGCTTAGTAGAACTTTCAAGGGAGCTTGGAGAGGGTGGATGTAGGCAAGTGATTGGGCCAAATTACTGTAAAATCAGTGTAGTATCTGTCTTCCCATAATTTTAGATTGTGAAAATTTATTTTGAATCAATATTGTGTTTCATAATTGTTAATAATGCTTGAAAGCTTAAAATTGCTAAGATTTATAATTTCGCATTAATTTTTTAATTACCCAATTTACCCCCTCTTAGGTATAATTGTTACTTGATAATGCTTGAAGGGAAACATGTTCCAAACTGAACTCCAAGTTCAGAAGAGAAGGAATTCATTGGTGATAAAGTCCTATTTTCAAAGACTGAAATACGAGTACTAGTTTAAAGGAAAGACTAACACTTTGGGTCAAGCAAGTAAAGCAAAGACAGTTTATGAAGAATGGTTTGTGTTTGATGTTGCTGAAGAAAAAATGAAAATAGGGTTTTTGCTTGATATTGCTGAAGAAGAAACGAAATGGGCGTGAATTTTGATTTTATTCAGATTTTAGGGTTTCATTATTTGGCTCCTAAAATTGAAATATTAAATTATCTTTATTTATAATAAATTACATTAACAAATTGAAGTAACATTTTTGGCCCAATGGTAAAGCTATAAGAAAAATACATTTATGGTCCAAAAAGTCAAATGTTCGAATCCCAATCGCACATATGTTCAAATTTTTTTTTTTAAAAAAAAAAATTTATGATAGATATAATTCTATCATAAATCCGTCATAAAGTTTATGTCATAAAACCATTACAAACTTTCGTGATAGAAAATATTTATCATATAACCGTCATAAAAATTCGTCATAGAATATATTCTATCATAATTTTATCACAAACATCCGTGATAAATAATATTTTATCATAAGTTCGTCATGAATTTCCTGACTGAAAATAATCCGTTATTAGTTTATCAGAATATGTGATATAATGATTTTGTTCTCATAAACTGTCATGAATTATCTGTCAAGATAGACCTGTTTTCACGTAGTGATTTTAGTGATTGATTTCTTAATAATCACTTATCTAACAATGCAACTCAATACTAAACATGCTCTAAAAAAGTCTAAACTTGATTTCTTAATAATCACGTATTTAACAATGCAACTCAATACTAAACATGCTCTAAAAAGGTCTAAACTCTAGGACTTGGCTTCCAAATGACTATGTGAATTCATTGAAAATTTACTATATTGACTTTAATTAGAGTTAGAGAAAAGAATGCAGAACATGTGAACCGTGGGGCAAAAAAAAAGTCCAGGAATTGTTGTCAGATTTTATGATAATATAACATTTTTTAGAAGTCAAGTCTCAAGTGTCCATGCTTATTCCAATGTAGCAAGCTTAGACTTTGAATATTCGATTCATTGTTTGTAAAAAATTACCAGTTTCCATCGTGAAATTTTATCATATGTTCGGTTTTGACATATATATAAATGTCCTGCTGATTCAATAAATTTGACTCAATAATAATAACAATTAGTCTCTGCTGCTGACAATCTGAGCCAAAATAAAAATAAAAATCTAAATAACCAAAGCTGTTATTAATAATTTAGTTAAGATCATTGACGGCACTAGGAGTGAGTTGTTTCATGCTTAAATCCTATGACGATCCTATAAATTTTTTTATTTTCTTTAAAAAAAATAGTAAAATATTTAGCCTAATAATATTATGTAATTAAAAAAATTAATCACTCTTAAAATAAAATTCTGCCTCCCCAGAAAACAAAAAATTTAAAATTCATGATCCTGGTTGCAGCACGATGTAAGAAATAGCATGGTCCCCCGTCCTTAATATGACGACAAAATGTGTATTGTCTATTTTGATGTAGTTATTCACGAAATTAATACGCATGTTGTTGTGTTGTTCTTTTATTTTCATGTAAAAGTGCACCTTATTTCGTCTACAATATTTGTAATCAACCACACAAGGCAGGGACCATTTATTATATTTTATATAAAACAAAGAAAAATGAAAATGAAAACAAAAATAGTGAAAGCAATGCATGTTCGTTTGTAAAAGGAGACTGCAGAGATTTTAATATGGTAAAGATTTGATGAAATCTATGTTGTAGTCTTGTTTAAAAATAAGAAATGGTAAAATGAAATTGGAGCTTTTTATGAGTTTGTTTCTAATTTTCTTTAATAAAGTTAGACATTGATACTATAACAGCTATGTGACGAGTCAGAATACATATACCATTAGTTTAGATATAACATACCAATACTATATCTAAATATTTAAAAATAAGAAGAAATGATGGAAGATGTGGAATTTCAGTTAGCCCATTAATTTGCCAAATTAAATATCCATATATGTTTCAAGGCATTCATTTTAGAATAATAATTAAGAAGACATAAAAGTGGGTAATATGAAAGATTGGATAATATTGGAAGTGGAGGTCAGAATGATGCCATATATTGTATATAATTCTCTCTCTTATTATTATTTTTATTATATAATGTTCCTTGTACATGATATGAAGAAGTTGTCACTTCTTTAATTAATTTAAGGCTAAATAATCAATCAACCCACACATCCATAACCTATAATAACATGTACACATTTTGCAAAATAATCATCCTTGGAGAACACGAATGATCCATACTCATACTTTTAACTGCAGTAAACAAATAGTCAGTAACGAAATAATTTTATTGAGGAAAAAAATTATAATTATAAATTAACAAAAAGGGTAGGTTTTTGTCATTGATATTTCTCAGCTCAAATAATCTGTTGTCAGGGAACCCTAATAAGGAGGGATTTAGGTGAAGATTTATTTTCTTGATCCATAGAATTAGGAGTGGCAAGTGTGAGCTCTAGATCAGACATTAATGGCTTTGAAGATGAAGGATTAGGCAGCAGCTGGGAATCAATCAATCCATGGACCGGCCAAGTACTGGGCACCATTATTGGATTATTTCCTGCAGATTGATGATCTGGCTGCTGCTCCTGCTTGCAATCGGAACCACTAATAACTTGATGAACAGTCATATCGAAGAGGCTAGTACGTCTCTTCTTATTGTTATTAGCAGCCAGCTGCTGTCGAAGAAAATACTTTTGAGCATGACTTGCAACTTGGGTTGGTGTTCTTGTACTCACGAAGTTTCTAGAAATTCCCCTCCAGTCACCCTTCCCTAGCTTCTCTAGTCCCAATAAAAATCTCCGATGCTCCTCTTCCGTCCATGGAGCTCCTGTTAGTTAAATCGGTCATTCATTCATACAAACACTAAAACAAGAAAAATGCCAAAGAGGCTAAATCAGGATAAAATTATCATCAAAATAACATGTCATTTTAATGGTGATTTTATCATGTCTTATCCATTTCTCCAAAACTAAAATCAGTATTATGATTAAAAAACTCATATACCATATATATATACACACACATATACCTTTCTTTCTTTCTTGATGATGATGAGTTGGAGGCATGAGACTATGATCAGATAGATAGCCGACGACAGTTTTATTATCTTCATCAATGGAAACTAGAGAGGAGGAGGAAGAAGATGAAGAGGGTACCGTGGAGGACAAGCAATCCATGCTAAAGCTCTTCTTCAACAAGCTGCTGGAAACAGAAGAAGAAATGTCAAGTTGGAATCCAAAAAGCCTAAGTCCTCCTCCTCCAATGGTCTGCTGCTCGTAAGAGTAAGTGGTGCAGGTCCTCGAATTGTGGCCTATATTCCCACAATGTGAGCACTTTCTGCCCATTTTCACCCAGACAAAAAATGAATCTCACCCTCAGAATTATGGATAGAGATAGAGGAAAAGGAAACCATTATATATATATATATATATTAAATTTCATATTTAGCTTGTTATATGATGATAGAAGGTGGGGTTTACCAAAATGGACGGACACCAAGAGAAGATGATTGGATAGATTCACATTAGTTTATATATTGTATATATACTTTTTCAACTTTGTTTTTTATTACAATTAGTCTAGTAATATTTTATAATCAGGACTTGATCACACCTAAGACAAATTGAGTAGGGCCCGAGAAATGACACGAAATGTAGGACATTGTAGAAAAATATGTGTATACGTTTGTATTCAAATAAACTAGTTACAATAAGACCCACGATATTTGTTGGTGGTTTTTTGGCCCCCAAGAAGTCTTAATCACCAGGACCTACACTAGGATAAAAATCTATCGACTGAGCCTGACTCAAGAAAGTTTCCAAATGAGAAGAGAAACAACAAGGCTTATTGTTTGCACCATAAGGTAAGGGGATATGCCAGGAGGTGATGCAAGGACCTGCAAAAGTAGATGGAGGACCTGGTGAGGAACGGCTACCTCAACGAGTATGTTGATCATAAGGTCATTAGGATGAGGTAACACTAGTAGTAATGTCACCGGGTCAGGCACCTATCAGTTTGAGCAAACGGCCGGGAGTGCCCGGATCAAGAAGCCCTGGAATGTTGAGGTGCTGAGGGGATATTTTCAATAGAGCCTCTCTTATAATGACCAACAAAGAGTTATAAGAAGGGCAATAGATCCATTGAATATGAATAAGACTTTCCCATTTAAATAAAAACTTGTTCATCTTTCTTGTTTTTATTTGGATGGGAAAGACATGTTTAATATTCTTGAGATATACTCGTGATCGGGGTACATCAAGGGGTGTGGGACATGTTGGAAAAGCAAGAACACCCCGTGGCATACCAATCCGTTGTGTCATTATCAAACCCTCAGAGTGGAGCGTCACAACCCAATTACTTGCACTTTTGAAAAGCTTAAGCGTACGAGCCTCTGTGGCATTTGTAGTATCGGGTATGCCGATCACAGGGAAGGAGAATGCCCATATAGCTATGGCAATCCCATCATGTATCATTGGATATGTCGATCACGGGGAGAGAGAATGCCATCATAGCTTTGGCTATCCCATTGTGTAAACTTGGGTATGCCGATCACGGGGAGGGAAAATATCCCCGTAGCTCTGGTTATCATATTGTGTAACCTTAGGTATGTCATTAACGGGGAGGGACAATGCCCCGTAGCTTTGGCTATCCCATTATGTAACCTCGGGTATGCCGTTAACGGGATGAGGAATACCCTCATAACTTTGGCTATCCCATTATGTAACCTCGGTAATGCCAATAACGGGGAGGAAGAATACACATGTGGCGTCTAGCCAACCCACTTGGATCCATATGAGCATAGCACAGGGAAGGCCCAAGGGTCTCCGTGGCGTTTGCAGACTCTGAGGCCTGCTTAACATAGGGAGAGTCTCATGGCTATTGGTTTTCCCTTCGATCTATAATTCGGTTGGCCGGGACATTGAACAATAAGGTTCAAATTGTTGTTTTGGGTGGCATGGGGCAGGATGTTATCTCAGGCTTTTTTTTTTCTTTTTGGTCGGTATGGGGTATTTGCTAAGTCACCATCATTTTTTATCTTGATTTTGTTTTTAATGGATGACGTGAAGTGAGACGCTATTTCCAGTCTCCATGGTGATTTCCGAAGGTTGAAAATCTTCCATCGCGGTTAAGTATTGGAAAGAAGTTTTATGGCTCGGGCTCAGGTTATATCCCTCCGAGGCCTTATCATGTTTTTTGGCATTGGGTCAGAGTTTCTCCCATATGGATAAATGTTTATTGTTTCTCGAGGTCGGGTTACGTCTCACCGAGGCTTTATAATCTTTGTTGGCATGGGGTCAGATTTTCTCCCAATGGCAAAGTGTTGAGTGGCATAAAGACAGATCTTTCTCTTGTGGCCAAGTTATTGCATCAGCTCAGGTCTTGGTTACTTCACATCGAGGTCCTATTATTGTGTGTTGGCACAAGGAGGGTTCATTCCCTTACTGCCAAGAAGTTAGAATCCCAAGGAAGGGTAAAGTGGGTTTTACACTTGACAAGACAAAAGCCCATGGTCATCATAAGGATGAGGTCAGGTAGAAAGGCTTGGGCCCGAGGTGTAAAAGGTCAACTCGAAGGCAGAGTTGAGATATCAATGTGTGAAGACCGACCCGACTTGATAAGAAAGTATCAGACTCGACAACACATGAACATTTGTGAAGATTGACCCGATGTGGTCAGGTTTGGCCCATCATCGGACTCTCAGAGCAGTCTCGACATCAGACTCTGCATTCAAAGCCTTGTGTCAGCCTCTGAAATCAGAATCGACTCAGCAGATTAGACCAGTTTGAGAAAATGAGAGGAAGTCAAACCAAGCACCGTGAGTCTCGGCATACCAACCCGACCTGCTAGTGGATACAATGAAGGATTTTACTTGTTTTGACGGACTGACCCGAGGACTAATATTTGACCCGGACGCCTAGGTCGGGGTTGTTGAATCTTATACTTATGTATAAGTGACATAATCCCTTCATGGAAGTTTGAGCCTTCCAAGAGGTTGATGTGACAGAAGCGGGTCACCAGCTTATCCTCTGGCATACGCTATCGCTTAGGAGCAGTTGGAATGCAGGCTGGCACATGGGCTGAAACATGTAGCAAAGGGTAAAATGGCATGGTTTAATGAGATATAAGATGGCGAAGCTACTTTC